>MJHO01000195.1:78449-305076 GCA_002076135.1 Xerophyta viscosa | reverse complement strand
GCTGTGATACCGATTGAAGGTTGGAAATGTTTAGGGGAAAGAAGCATTTTCTGCTTAACAAAATCTTAGTAACTAAGAGATTTGCTGGAAGAACAAAGGAAGAGCATTCTTTTATTGGTTTATAAGAAATAGGGGACGTGGAAAACTGTTGTAGTTATCGTAGCGTTAAATAAATGAGTCATAAAATGGAACTTTGGGAGAGAGTAGTTGAGAGAAGATTTAGACAAGCATAAGTTTCTAAGAACTAGTTCCTTTTTTTTAATAGAAAGATCGCCCTAGAAGCCATTCACTTTTTTAGAGGCACAATCGAACAGAGACAGAAAGACCTACTTGGTCTTTATTCATTTGGAGAAAGCGTATGTAGGTCCCCTAGAGATATTGTGGCAAATCCTGGAAAAGAAAATGATCTCCATAACCTACATTAAAGCCATTTATGATATATAAGAGAAAATTGTTACATACATTAGGACGACCGGAGGTGATTCAGAAGCTTCTCATATTACCTTGGCGTCCACCAAGGTCAGCCTTGAGCCTTTTATCGGTACCTTGATTATGGACGATCTAATAGGCACATTCGAGATGGCGTTCCCTATTGCGCACTTTTTGTAGACAACATTGTGTTCGTAGGTGGCATAAAAGACGGGTTTACGCAAAGCTAGAGAAATGGAGGGGGCATGATCTAGGCAGATCTTGTGAGACCAACATGCAGCCAATGCTCCTTCTTGGTTTTTTTTTTTTTTTAAGAGGGTCGGCCGACAAAGCCAACCCTATTCTCTTATTATCTATTTGCCCCGGAAAATGTTTCTCTTCACTTAAGATATTCAATTTCTTTATATGATGGATATTCTAACTCCTAACTCTTGTTATTTTGACTATCAGAGACTACAGAGATGTTCGAATGCACGGGAAAGTAGGAGCATGTCCTCACTAGGAAGTCCAAGGTTGTTCTCTTCTAATTTTAAGGTTCCAAAACTTAAGAACAACTCCCCTGCTCCTGTATAATGTAACGAGGTTGTTGTGTTACTTTTGTGATCTGTATATTAACTCCTTGTTTATGATTTCTAACCGTGTGTACGCAGCAATATGACTTGTAATCTATGCATAATTTACGGCACAAAATGTATGCTCGGCACAAAATGACCGAGTACAGTTCTTGTCTGATTTGTTCTTAAATTTTTAGTTATGAAAGATTGATGGATGCAGACAAAGTTGCTTTAGATGAGGTTGCAGGAGCTATTCATTTGTGATTGTTGTGATGAATAAATGATAGCAAGCAAAAATAGATATGTCGTTCTTTAAGGGAACTGTATGCAGTGTATTTCTAGAAATCCTGAATTTTTTTTTTTATGAATAGTATTTCTGCTCAAGTGTCTCCAGTATTATATCATAACATAATACTGATTATAGCTAAACTAAACTAATATTTTTAAATTTTATTAGTCTATATAAAAACAAACTTAATTAGTTTGAAGTGACACTTTCCTTTTTCTTCAACTTGCCCAAAATAGTATTGATTAGGGCGTATCCAGAAGTACGGCGGGCATACGAAGCGATACTCGTATGACAAAAAGCTATCAGTACATATTTCCCTACTTATAGTTGGTTGTTGTTGAAATGTGACTTTCGGCCTCGTCAGATTAAAAAGTTGAAATTCTTTGAGTGATTGAACATCAATCAATCGGTACTATTGGTAAATTAATGTATTACATTAATCTTATAAAAATTTGCAAGTTATGGATAAAATTTTTTTCGGGATAAATTAAATAAGAAAACTTCTCTATTCATAATTACAAGAAAATCTAGAGATGGATGTCCTTATCAAGAGTACCGCCGGTAGGATTCGACTGTATCGTAATATAGTACAGTCGATCCTATATATGGGTCAAAACATATGTATTTTGTAAAAACTTACAGCATAAAAGTTATAGATCTTGATAAAATATAAAATTTTCATGCTAAAAATATTTTTTAAAAAAATACTTCTGAATAGATATTTTGGGACTCGGAAGCTTAATGGATTTTGCAAGTTCATTTCGGAACCCGTTAAGCTTCGCAATTCTAAAATAACTATTTATAAGTATTTTTTTGAAAAATTTTTCAACATGAAAGTTTCATATTTTATCAAGATCTACAACTTTTATATTATAAATTTTTGTAAAAAACAAATATAGATACATGTTTTCGGAGTTACGGTGCAGTCGACCCCATGGGATTGAAACACCCTTATCAAACTGGTTAGCTCCCCAAGTTTGTCTGAAAACTTCAACTTAAGCAAAGCACTCTCAAAGGAGATGGGATCGTCTGTGCTTTTTAGCACAGGCGATCCCCTGTGGTGGTGATCTGGGTCGTTAATCGGTTCAGCACGTATTACGAGATTTTTTATTTAAATTTTTATGTCCTACTTTTATATATTTTTATGAAAAATTATGAACTATAAAGTTGTAGATTTTGATGTGATCTACAATTTTGTAATTCAAAATTTTTGAAAAAATATGTCAAAATGATTATCAAAAGTTTTGATTATCCTTTTGACATATTGTTTGACATTTTTTTGAAAATTTTTTAACTACAAAATTGTAGATCACATCAAAATCTACAACTTTGTAATTTATTATTTTTCATAAAAATATATAAAAATAGGTCAAACAAATCGATTAAAGTTTAAATAAAAAATTTTGTGATACGTGCTCGGCCGATTAACGGCTCATATCAAAGCCACAGGGGATAGCCTGTGCTTTTTAGCACAAACGATCCCATCTCCTCTCAAAGAGTGATGTTTAAACGAACTTAATTGATTTTGTGAGGATTTCGGGTGCTCTAGCACTGCTCATTTTTGGAAATTTTGGCTTGAGTCTTAATGGTGCAGTGAGGGCTTAATCGGGAATAATTTTGGGAAGTGGCGCAGTATTTGAGCAGTAAAAGGCTCAAGAATGCGGATCCGCAGGCGGTGATCAACTCGAGCAGCAGCCGTAGATGTACCGTAGGAAGATGATCGGAGATCTTGAGCTCGCCAAGCTGAACAAGTTGGCTAATAAGACAGAGCAGCAGGAAGTGACTCAGCCAAAGCCTCTGGAGGAGATCTTAGCTTAATATGTATGGAGCCAGTTTGAACTACTACTATCTAGATTATTTTGAATACAAAAATTATAAATCACATTAATTTTTTTTTTATATTCAATTTTTTTTTTTTAAAACAAAATTCTAAATAGGTGTTTAAGACTCCAAAATCTTAAATGGTTTAATCCACTAAACTGTTAAGACTTTTTTAGAACCTTAAAATATCTATTCCGAAGTATTTAAAAAACAAAAAAAATCAAATTTAAAAGTTGTAGATTATATTAAAATCTATTTGTTTTTATATTCAAATCTTCTCAAAAAAATACTTATATAATATTAAAAATATCCCTAATATAAATTTTAAGACATGGTTGATTTATAAGGTTTTTAGTAAGGAGCTTATTTATAAATTGTTTTGAAATTGGAGTTGATATGCATTTTATCTCTAAGTCTTCATAAAGTGAACCCTAAATTGGCCATAATAATAATAAAAAAAAACAATTTATTTTAAAACCGAAGTTGTGACAGCCAAAGCTGAAGCATACTCAAAAGATTACTACTAAATAGTTGTCGCAATAAGGTCTAGCTAAGAACAGGCAACATGCCCAAGCATTGAGAATTTAGTTTTTGGTAATTACATCAATATTTGTCTGTGTTTAGAGCGCAGTTTAGGTTCTAGAGACGGAAAATATTTTTGGGATGTTTCTTTCCTAATTTTAAAATTTTCGATTACGCAAAAAAATAATATAAGACGAAGAGCTTATTTAGAAAAGACGCTCTTCCTCTCAAAAAAATTTTTCCGGCGGCGGTATATATATATATTCAAGCACAAACTTTGAGATTCTTATATAAATTTTCGTTTATTTATTTGACCTATTTTTAAGTACTGTTAGAAAAAACTTTAAACTATATAGTTATAGATTTCGATGTGATGTACAACTTCGTAGTTGAAAGTTTTTCGAAAAAATATCAAATAAAATGTCAAAAAAATAATAAAAAATTATATATTTTTTATTATCTTTTTGGCATACTATTTAACATTTTTTCGAAAATGTCAAATAAATAAACGAAAATTTATATAAGAATCTCAAAGTTCGTGCGTGAATATATATATATACCGCCGCGGGAAAAAAATTTTGAGAGGAAGAGGATTTTTTTAAAGACGCCCTTCTTCTTATATTTTGCATAATCGAAATTTTTTAAGTTAAAGAAGAACATTTTTTGAAAAAACGTATTTTCGAAAAGATGTGCGTTTTTTTTAAAAACGTACTTTTTCTGATAATTCAGCATCAAGAGCGTTTTTTTAAAAAATACTCTTTGTGCGTGGCGCTGACCTGACACGCGCGACTTTAGTTTGACAAATAAATTTTTTTTAACATTATTTTAATAATTTTTTATTAAAATAATAATATTTTTAAAAAAAATTCCTATGTTGTAACCACTTCTTGAATTGGAGCTTCAGTAAACCCAACATCTTTAACTGTGCCTAACGTTACTATTTCTGTCACTTCAGTAACTGAAAGTTCAAAAACCCACTATTTTTAGAGAGAACCGCCTCCCTCGCGGGTGCTCGATACGTGTCCGATAGTTCTATACTCGGGCTCGGATTTCCTTTTAAAGGAGTTTGAAAATACTATTTGCGTTTGATTTTAGAAACCACACACAGTAAATTAAAAGCTTTCACATGTGTGTGTGGCTTGACGTGGATATGCGAGGCGGTCCCAGGACATACGCCGTCACAGTATCTCAATACAAACCTAGCATGATACCACATGCAAGATCCATCATAACAATATAAGAACATATCAAAGAGTCCTCATGATAATTGACGTCTCTTATCACGTAATATAACCATACACATATTTATCCAAGAGAATTAGCACATATCCATCCTGGTACTTACGTCAAAAGATATGCCATATTCTTATTCATGCATCCACGAAGAAGTCAAGAGTTAAAAAATCATATTAATGTAAAGACTTTTGTCTTATTAACTATGGGCCTCAAAAAACATACTCATAGTTATTAAATAAAAAAACATATATATATATATATATATATCAAGAGTTCAAAAATCATATTAACGTAAAGACTTTTGTCTTCTTAACTATGGGCCTCAAAAAACATACTCATAGTTATTAAATAAAAAAATTATAGAACACACACACACACACACACACACACACACATATATATATATATATATATATCATATATTATATATATATTATATATATATATAATATAATAGTATATATGTATATATATATATATATATGTGTGTGTGTGGGTGTGTGTACTACTTTGACAATTATCAAAAACCTAAAAATTTATTTGAAATGAGAATATGTAACCATTCCTTCTCTCTTTGGTTCTTTTGAAGAGGCTAATAATTAAGATACATCATAGACCGTCCAATTTGTTATGGTGACCGGTGGTGTACCCTGCTCTCCGGACACCCAAATCAAACATTCAGCATGATCTCCCCTATCTTCTATTTTGATTCATCTGCCAAGAAATTTTTGAACTCATTTCTGCAAGAATTCGGAGTTAATGATAGTGAGAAACGGTCTACCCTGTCCATTGTAGAAATTATTAAAAAGGAGAGAGAGTAGCACACACAAACACAAATTTTAAGTAAAACCTTAACGAAAAAAAATCACGAAATGCTAGTCCTTCAAATCATAAGGAGGATGACTAAAAGCATACACTATTTATAAGTGAGGTACATGATATTTTAGACAGTTATAAATACAAGATAAATAATCTAAAAAACTACCTTTCTAGTATTCCAACACTCTTCTTCAAATTAGAGAGAAGATATCAATCGAGCCCAACTTGGATTGAAACTATTGCTTTGGCAGTGGTTTTGTCAAAACATCTACTAACTGTTCCTTACTTTAGATATTAAGTGTATCAATCATCTTTACTTGAACATTTTCTCTAACAAAATTGCAGTCAACTTCGATGTGCTTCGTCCTCTCATGAAAGACTGGATTTGATGCAATATGTGAAGCTGCTTGGTTGTCATAATACATCTCCATTGGAGTTGTAGGGGTAAAGCTCATATCTTACAAACAAGGCTCTCAGCTATACTAATCACTGGTGGTGGATACTATTGTTCTGTACTCAGATTCTACACTTGAACCTGCAATAATATTTTATTTTTTGCTTTTCCATGTGACGATGTTACCTCCAACAAATGTGCAATATCATGTTGTTGATTTTCTAGATGACTTTGATACATATTCCCCTACCAGGGGGCTTTTAAGATATCTGAGAATCCGATCTACCATCTTCATATGTCCAACCTTTGGAGTCATATCTCATGTAAATGGGTCTTAACCCATAGAGATGGTATTGGGCCGTAGGGGCCCAAGGAGAATGAATTGTCCTATATTCCTTATATGGGATGAAAAATTATCTTGATATACTCGAAAGCCTTAAGGCTTAGCACTTAACGTGGAACCACCTTTTTCGGGTTACGAAAAGGGCCCGACCGGTGGTTCGATATGGGGCAGGAGGTGCTAGGAGGGCCTAGAGCGGGTCGGGGCATGACAAAAATAGTATCGGAGCAACCCTATCGCATACGTGCTGGATGTTTGTGGAGGCAAGACGGGGTTGACCAGGTTAGGTCTAGATCCTCGCCTTGCCCGGCCGAGCGCACTTGCGATACACCGACAGAGGAGAGACTAGGCATGGACTTCCACCTGCGACTCGTCCTGCACGACGAGAATGTCGTGTCATATGTTGGGGAGAATGTGATACCCCACGTAAATGGGTCTTACCACATAGAGAATGTCTTAGGCCATAGGTGCTCAAGGGGAAGGAATTGTCATATATACCCTTATATGGTATGAAAAATTACTTTGATATACCCGGAGACCTTAAGGCTTAGCGTCTAACGTGGATCCACCCGAATGGCCCGACCGGTGGTTCGATCTAGAGCGGGAGGTGCTACGCAGACCTGGGGCAAGTCGGGGCGTGACATTTGGAGCACTCATTAATCTGTTAAAATAGCTCACAACAAATGCAATATCTGGTCTTGTAATTGTCAGATAAATGAGGTGGCCAACTAATCTTTGAAATCTTCCAATTTCTTCTAAAGGTCTATCATCAACATATTTTTCTTTATAATCCATCGTAATTTTACAAGTTTGGCGGCTAACTTCTTGGTCTCTTGAAGCAAGTCAAGCACATGTTTTCTTTGAGAAATAAACAATCTTTTAGCAGAATGGGCAATTTCAATATCAAGAAAATATTTCATAAGATCGAGATCTTTAATGTCAAATTTATCCTTCAAATATCTCTTGAGATTAGAAATTTCCTCAAGTTATCTCCTGCAATAACTATTTCATCAACACAGATGAGAATTACAATGGTTTATAAAGTAGATTTTTCACAACATATGCTGCTTGCCGACAAAGCAGCGGGTGGTCTTCATTACGCTGTTGTCGTCTTCGACCATTCTCGACCTCATCCTCTTGACGTCATCATCCACCGCTCGTGTCGCAGGATTAATCTTTCCTCGAGCAAACCATCGATCTCGTTCGATCAATTCGATCGGTCGACCCTCCACTGTTGATCCATTAAACTAATGTTGTCCAAGTAGGTATTGAGAGCTTTGAATCCACCGTCTCTCCAAGAAGAACCGATCGCCACCCGACATCGCCGCTGCCTTGCGAAATCAATCGGAAGAGCTGACCTAGCTCAGATTGGGTCCCCCCAAGCCACCCAGCTTGTTTGGAATTGGCCCAATTTCACCAATAATTCAAGCCCAAATTGCAGGGAAGAATACGAGAGCAAGCCCATTAAGGCTAAATGGACCAGCCCAGAGCATTCGATTCAGTGAATTCAACCTAACTTGGTTCCAAGTTAAATCCAGCCCAGTCTGAACAGGTTTCTCAACCAAATTAATTTTAGTTTGTTTTATTTGGAGAATCATACATGATATATATCATACAACTATCAACGATAGTGTTGTGGCTATTACAAAAGACATGGCCCCACAAAAGATCGATATTGGAAAGGAAAAAACTACTCACCCCCAACAAACAATCCAACAAACTACACACAATCAATATCCACCGCACACGCGCCTCGTGATCCGCACAATTCTCTCGTGATCCGCACAAACTATCAAAGTTACAGATATACCCATCACGATGTGTGGTCTTGATTGTGCCACGTCAGTATGTGTGGTTTTTTGTGTGATTTTTTGGGGGTGCATAGCAAACCCTATTGGAAATGGTACCACGAGTAATGAACCCTAGATGATTTTTTTTTTTTTTTTTGATCTAGCTGTTGTGATTTGATCGATCGGAAATTTAACATTCTAGATTCGGCTCTGATATCATGTAGAATAATTAAAAAAGAAGAGAGAGCATCACACATAAACACAAAATTTAACGTGAAAATTTTAACAAAAAATAAAAAACTATAGAATGCCAGTCCTCCAAAACATAAGGAGGATGTCTAGAAATATATACTATATAAGTGAGTTACATTACATTTTAGACAATTATAAATATAAAATAAATAATCATAATAAATAACTATCTTTCTTATCTTCCAACAGATAAGACAAGCACTTTAGATTATTAAAATATTTGCATTTTTATACCTTTTATAACTAAAATTATAAAATTATATTTTTACTAATTTAAAATTACGTTTCTGTACTCCATTGATCTCTGTGAAAAGTCAAAATGTTCTTGCCAAGTTAATAGCTATCGACTTTTTAAAAATAAAGAACAAGACATATTTGTTATTTTATATGATTAAAATGTATAAATATATTATTTTAAATTAGGAATCATTAAAGAAAAATTATTGCACGCACCGCGTTCACCACGTCATCCCGTGCACCGCATACATTTACAAGTATTTTTTAAAAATATTTTAACATAAAATTTGTAGATATTGATGAGATATAAAACTTTCATATAGAAATTTTTTTCAAAAAATATTTCTAGATAGATGTTTTTAGTCTCCAAAATTCTCTTGAATTTAAAAATATTTTTTTGACGTTATGATTATTTAGCCCAAAACATTTATTAGAAATATTTTTTAAAAAAAATTTCTACATGAAAATTATATATCTAATCAATATCTATAACTTTTATATTGAAAATATTTTTAAAAAATACTTATAGATATATGCGGTGCATGGATGACGTGGTGCACCGGGTTCATGCAATAATTTCTCATCATTAAAAGATAATTTTAAATTATATTAAAAGTGCAAATAACCTTTTCTTTTAATATTTCAGATGTACTTCGAGCATCTAACAAAGCCTGTACAGAGAGGCTCAAAAGTAGTCATTTCCGTACTTCACATGCATGTAACCAGCTTTGCATCACGACAATCAAATCCTAAATTAACTAATATTAACTTTATTATCATTTTAATAAATACAATAAAAAATTGAAGTTTGAAGGAAATATATAGAATAGTGATGCTCGTGCTATTCATGCTGACACCAAAAAAAAAGTCACTAAAGTCAAAATCTATTTAATTAAAAATAAAAATTTTGAAGAATTTTTTTAAAAAAATTTGAACGCATAAATCTTTGATTTTAATAAGATATATAATTTGTATATTAAAAAATTTTTAAATAATATTTTAACTATATATTTTCACTCTAAATTTTAACATGTTTGTATCAAATTTAAATACTATTTTAAAAATATATTATAAAACGATTTTGAGTCTTAAAATATATATTAAAATGTATTATATAAAATATTTTTAATATAAAAATTATAAATTTTAATCAAAATTTATAATTTATATTTAAAAAAGTTTTTAAATAATATTTTAATTTTTAAATTATAATTATTAAAATTTGGTGGATTTATAAGTGGTGCGAGTTGAGCACCACTAATCCTACACAGAAAATAAACAAGCAGAAAGGGTTCAAACAGCTGTCGAATTCATTCGGCTGTCTGACATGTTACCTTTGTAGTTAGTTTTGGCGTACATGTTGATAATGTAATAAAATTGGCCAAACAGACCTATTCCATTCCCCAAAACATTTAGGAGAATTTGTTAATTAGACCTCCTATATCAATATTTTTTACTAATTAACCCTCTCAAAAAATTCTTATAATTTAACCCCCCAAATTACTATTTTGGCTTTTTTACGGAAACAAATATTCTCAGAATATTCCACTGAACACTTAAACATATTTTTAGACGTTATTTTCAACACTCCAAAATAAATATTTAAAATAATTTTTTAGAAAATTTTTCAGTATTAAAATTATAGATCAACAACTTATATATTCAAAATTGTTCCCAATTTTTTTTCCAAATAACTATTTTGGATGTTAAAATTAACGTTTAAAATTGGGTTTTAGCGCTACTTTTAACACTTCAAAATAAATATTTAGAAATATTTTTTGTTAAAACTTTCAACGTTAAAGTGATAGATCTTATAGTTTTTAAGCGTTATTTTGAACACTCTGAAATAAACATTTAAAAGTATTTTAAAAAAATACTTTTAACACTAAAATGGTAGATCTTATATTAAGATCCACAAATTTCATGTTAAATTTTTTTTCAAAAAATACTTTTAAATATTTATTTTTGTATGTTGAAAACAACACTAAAAATGAAGTTAAAATCGACATCGTGTAAAGCGTGAGGGTTTTTTTTTTTTTTAGGATAAGTTTTTCCAGGAGGGTGATCAGCAAGAACGAAAGCTTGGAGGGCTGATTTGTAAGAGTACAAATGTGAGGGGGCTGGATACATTTTTTCTTAAAAATTTATTATTTCATATGATTTACACAAATAGTTTTTCCAATGTAAATATAAAAATTTTTAATTTGGTGTATAATTTTTAAATTAAAAGTATTTTTAAAAAATATCTAAATATATATTTTAAAACTCCAAATTTTAACAAATATTAAATTTTTTTGTAAAACCAATTAAAACTAAAGTCTAAAGTATCCAAGTTGAAAAAAATTTCAATATAAAAATAATAAATCTCATCAAATTTACAGTTTTTAAATTGAAAGGTTTTTTAGTTAATACTCTCAAATTTTTAGTTTTTAAGTATTTAAATGAGTAGATCTTTTGGTAGGGACAAGTATTATTCTTAAAAGCATCATTTGCCTGGGTGATACAGAAAGATTTTGGGTCAAGAACGACATAGTGGATATAACTTGGGTGCATGGCAAGGCGTGGCCAAGGTGCTCCAAGGCGCTGCATAGGCGCGGCAAAGGCGCGGCCAAAGTTCTGCCAAGGCGCGGCATAGGCGCGGCATGGACGCGGCCTGGGCGCGGCACTGGCGCATCACAAGCACGGCCTAGATGCGGGTACGCAGAAGGCCAAGGGACGCGGGCGTATGCGGAAGTCCAGTGGGCGCGGGCGCGCGGAAGGTCCAGCGGGCGCAGCAGCTGCGCAGAAGTCCAGCGGGCGCGCGGGGCATGCGCGGAAGGCCAACGGGCGTGCGGTAGGCACGCGGAAGGCCAGGGGGCGCATGGTAATGCCAAGGGATGTCCAGCAGGAGCACGGAAAATCTAAGGGGCCACAAGTTACATGACCATTTGTCTTCCCACTACTTGTATTCATTGCTATTAGTTAAATGCACTTTGACCGGTTTGTGGCAAAGGGGTGCTTGGGTGTGTCCAAGCCTATTTATAGACCACTTGGCCGGTTGTGGCTAAAGGGTGGAATTGTGTTGTGACCGAGTAATTGTAAGCATTAGTATAGGCAACACGAGGGAGTGGCGGTATTGGCCAACTCATACCACAAAAGAACTCTCTCTCACTCTCGGCTTCCCTAGATCCTAAATAATATCCTAGACATTCCCGCGGCTTGTGAACGACCGTGGACACCTACGGATCAAGTGGTATCAGAGCTTATGAGCGTACAAGGACAATCCAGCCGAGAGAAGTTACGAGAAGACCGGATGGGACGCTTGGAGGAGCATTTGGATCGGTTGGCGGGGCTCATGGAGAGGATGCTTGAAGCGCAAGTCCAAGGAGGGTCTTATGCAACTCAGCCCTACCGTAGCAACCTTATGCGCGACCGGAGGCAGCGGTCCGAGCGACCGTGGGGGAGAATTGGGAATCTCTTAACCAAATGCGTGCGCGTGAGCAATCAAAGACGAACGGGAGGTTTGCTCGGGAGGAGCACGAGGCTCCAGTTAGGGCACGGTCAGAGCAAGGATGAGAGAGCGAAGATGGTCTCGCCCAATTCGGATCGATGTCAAGTTGGAGCTTCCGGTGTACGACGGTGAAATTAATGGAGAGAAGTTAGATGGCTGGATTGACCAGTTAGAGTCATACTTTTCATTGTATGGCTATGACATTCGCAACGCATAGGCTTCGCAAGACTCAAACTTGCGTCGCATGCTTTGGTTTGGTGGAACTCACACCTAAGGACGCGGGGAGTAGGAGGAGTCACTTGTACCGCCTTCAAGGTGCTCTTGAAGGAACAATTCTATCCAGCTGGATACGATGAAGAACGGTGAAGGAAGTGGCTCTATTTGAAGCAAACCGATGACCAGAGCGTGCAGGACTACACTATGGAGTTTCGGACACGCGCGCTGGCCCTAGGCATACCATTGGAGGATCGTGAGGTTCTACGCAAGTACCTCGCGGAGTTGCATGAGGAGCTTCGTGCAGAGGTAGATCTTTACCCTATTTTTGATGTAGGGGATGCTTGCAAGAAGGCGATGGCGTTCGAGAAGCCTAAACCGAGTGCGCGGCGAGGAGCAAGGGCAAGCAAGCCGTGCCTGGAGCGCAGGCAAGGGCACGGGCAGGAATGAACAATCGGCGAGGATAAACGCAGAAGTGACGGAGAACAGCGGAGGGTCCAAGAAGAAGGACATTCGAGTGCGGGGGGGGGGGGGGGGCCCCAAAAAAACTTTTTTGTGGAGGGAAAGGCCCACATCAAGAAGAGTGTTTGGAAGGTTACCACTCGGAGTTAAGCTCCAAAGAAGAAGCTGGAGATATGGACAAGGGCAAGAAGGACGTTGATGACAACCGTCGAGGCGGACGACGGAAAGAAGCACCCTGTTATCTATGCAAGAGGCGGATCCGACTATCTTTGATGGTTTTCGGGCCAAGGAGGTCCAGCGTCGGATGGCAACAAGCAGCAAGGGGCAACGGGTAAGACGTTGCCGTTAATTTGGGTTCTAAGTGTGAGCCATTGCGGAGCAATGTTAACTTCGGTGGAGAGCTTTGATCCGGATGATCTTGGGTCAAGGAACGACATAGTTTGGACATGACTTGGGTGCGATACCAAAGGCGTGGCCAAGGTGCTGCCAAGGCGCGGGCAAAGGCGCAGCCGAAAGTTCTGCCAAGGCGCGCATGGGGCGCGGCACTGGCGCGATACAGGCACGCCTAAACGCTTGGTACGCGAAGGCCAAGGGACGCGCGGCGTATGCGAAGTCCAGCCAGGGCGCGGACAGCTGCGGCGGAAGAGCCAGCGGCGCGCAGTAGGCACGACGGAAGGCCAGCAGGGGCATGGTAATGCCACGTGATGTCAAGCAGGAGCGTGGGACATCCAAGAGCCACAAGTTACATGACTATTTGACTTCCCACTACTGCTATTCATTGCTATTAGTTAAATGCCCTTTAACCGGTTTGTGGCAAAGGGGTGCTTGGGTGTGTCCAAGCCTATTTATAGACCACTTGGCCGGTTGTGGCTAAGGGGTGGAATTGTGTTGTGACCGAGCAATTGTAAGGATTGGTATAGGCAACACGAGGGAGTGGCGGTATTGGCCAACTCATACCACAAAAGAACTCTCTCTCACTCTCGGCTTCCCTAAATCCTAAATAATATCCTAGGCATTCCCGCGGTTTGTGAACGACCGTGGACACCTACGGATCACTGGGAACCTCTATTTTATATAACTGATTATTATTAAGGGTAAATGTTGTTTGATTATTTTATAAATAAAAATGAATAATTACGTATCTTGATTTTCAAATATCTTACAAATCAGCCATTTATTTTAATTATTTTATCAAATCAATCAATTACCCAAGTTTATGTTAAAAATATAGTTGTTGATGTGATCTATACTTTTATATTAAAAAAGTTTCGATTTTTTTTTTTAAATAGTTATTTTGATGCTGTAAAATTTTAACGTATTCTTACGACTTTGGAATCTCAGAACACTATTTAAAAATATTTTTTTAAAACTTTAAATATAAAAAAAAAACGTTTATTTTGGTATGATTAATAATTTTTATAATAAATTTTTTTTTGAAAATACTTCTAAATTAATATTTTTACGGTGTAACAAATAAAGCATTTAAAATAAGAGATTTATTTGTAAATTTTGAAATAGTGCATAAGCTGATATGCAACTCTTCCAAAATAAAATGATGGAGGATAGAGCACCCTGTCTTGGACAAAAATCCTCTAATTCTGCTCGGCCTCACATCCTTAAAACAATACATACATATATTTTTTTTAAAAAAAAATTAAAATAAAGTTATTGATTTTGATGAAATATACAGTTTTAATATTTGACTTTTTTTAAAAAAAAATACTTCTTAATAAAAATTTTGAGAGTTCAAAGTATTAGCATGTTTAAAATTAATTTTTAAAATCCTATTACAATATTAAGACTTTGAAGCTTCAGAATATCAAAATTTAAAATTTTTATGCTAAATATATATATATATATATATATATATATATATTATATATTATATATAGTATTATATATTTATATTATTTAGACTATTAAAATAAAGAGCGGGACAGAAAACGGATGCAAAGGATCTGATTTTCCTTGTCTATGGCAATAAGCTCTTTTTCCATCTCATCTATTTATACTTGTACCTATCCTTAGATTTATAAGTTTCCCTTATACTGCCATGCATCTATTCCTTAACTGCCTTACAAAAATATGGAGGTTCAATCTCACATTTAGCACTAAATAATTTTCTTAGTAACAAAAATATAAATCTACTTAAAAAAAACATCTTAATAAAATAAAATCAAATCCAATAGAAAAATTATACTGCTCTCTGCATTAAATTTTAATATAATATCACTTTAATTCATACATATTAAAAAATTCAATATAGCTGTCATATTAACTCTTTTTTGTAATGTTGTTTCCCATTTTAATTATTTTTTGAGTTAGTTTCAATCACTAAAAATAATTATTTCAAAGTATTTAAAAAAAAAATTCAAAAACAAATTATAAATTTTAATAAAATCTATAACTTTTATATTGAAAGTTTTTCAAAAAAATTACTTTTAAATATGTCTTTTGAGACTTCAAAGTTCAGATTGCAGTTTTAAACTTAGATTTGAACAAGTACAACAAAACTTAACGTTTTGAATTCAACCACAACTCTCCTATAAAATAAAATATTATCTATCTAAATATTCTACCAAATAAATATCAAACAAATTTTTAGTTTCAACACTATGTGACACTAAGTGATAATTTGATGAGTACCTACTCCACTTGAAATGATTAGCTAACGTTACGCGGCCTCTTTAAAAAGATGGGTCAATAACATATCAGCCTATTTCTCAAAAAACAAAAAAAAATAACATATCAGTATCATATTTTAGGAATTGTGCAAATCAGCAACTATTAAAAAAAAAATTGTACGATTCAAAAAAATAAAAGAAAATTACGTATCAGCCCTCCTATATTTGGGAGTTTGTCAATCGCCCCCCGAAAATATATTTTCGGTAGTGCTGATTTGCAAAAAAAAGAAAGATAAATCCGCCCCTGAAAACGTATTTTTAGGAACTGATTTGCACGAAGAAGGAAAACGGAGGGCTGATACGCAAAAGCTCCAAAAAATAATGGTATGATATGTAATTATCCCAAAAAAGATTCACAAAATACTTGGTGCGGCGTCTTGTAATTTACAATCACGAAATACTTTTGTTTTTATCATATGATTTTTAAGGTTGTTGGTTCACTTGGTTTGCTACGACGACCCTAATTAAAAGTTCGTACCTTGATATTAACTGGAAAGATGTGATTATTGTTCAAGCAAGGATGGTAAAAATAAGGGATAATTATAAATTAGCTATTACTTTTAAATATCTTATAAATCAACACCTCACTTCAAATTACTTATAATCAGCCTACATCTCAAAGTTAGTATTATGAACATTTTAATTACTACATAAGTATTTTTACTTAAAAAATTTTAATTAATTAAAAATATATTTTTGATATAATCTATAACTTTGGTATTCAAAGAAAAAAAAAAAAAATTTAAACAGGTATATTGAGACTTAAAATTTAATAGGTTTAAAGATTAATCTGCTAACCCGCTAAATTTTAGAGTCTCAATATATGTATATATATATATATATATGTATATATATAATATATATATAGTATATATATATATATACTTGATCGATTTAAAAATCGACTTGAAAAATTCATGATCGAATGCAGAAGCAGCTAGGAAGCAATCACGAACAATCATACACAACATAATATTTTTTACGTGGAAACTCTCGACGGAGGTCGAGATAAAATTACGGGTCGTACACGACCACCGGTAAAAGTGCTCCACTATGAATAGAGAAAATACAATAGTTTTAACTTTGACTCGAGAATCAAACTATGCAGAGCGTCGATATTCCCTCTCGAGCCCTTAAAGTGGTAAAAATGTGGAGTCCCCCGATTTGATCCAAAGTCCCTCCATTTATAGAGGATACAGATAGTTGTAAATCCTATTTTACTCGGTCAATGCGTCATTGTCCGATTCTTCTTCTTGGAATTGACTAATTATCGGATCCTTTATCTCGACCTCATCTGATACGTGGCAGCCTAATTTCATGCTCCATCAAATGCCCCACGAGGGGGGTGGCGATCTGTATCGGCACGCCCGCCGAAATCTAGCATGCTGCCACGAACTTGTTACACAAACACATACCTCCCAATCCACGGTTTATCACTATCGTTACTTATGCCTCCCGATATCTCGAGTTTCACCAAATTTTTGTAGGTGCCTCCCGATATCTCGGGTCCCACCGGTCTCTGTAGGTGCTACCTCGGTCATCGTAGGTGCCTCGTGACATTTCGGGTCCTCCCGAATCTTTGTGGGGCCTTCTGTTTGGGTCTCATCTTTTGGTGTCTGCCGCTAGGTACCAACTCGGTCTTCACAGGCGTCTCCCGCTTTGGTCTCACTTTGCGGTGTCTCCCGCCAGGTCCACCTCAATCTTTGTTGGAATTCTTTTTGGTCCGCACCCCCAACTTTGGGACGTCCAATTCTAGACCGAGCCTGTTGTTGCGAGGGTCCCACAGGTCTAGCGGAATTTTCTGACCCGCAATCTCCCACTTTGAGACGTCCAATTCTGGACCAAAGCTCGTTGTTGCGAGGAGTGTCCCCAGGTCTTTAGAGATATTTTCTGGCTCGTATTTCCCCACTTCGGAGACGTCCTGTCAGACCAAACCCGTTATTGTGCAAGGATGCCCACCAAATTTTCAAACATATTCTCTGGCCTGCACCCCCCACTTGGGGACGTCCATTTGATCGATTCAGAAATCGACATGTGGCCCGCATCCCACAGACTGCGCTATTTGATCGATTTAGAAATCAAACTGAATAATTTGTGATCGAAGGCAGAAGCGGCTAGAAGTAGCACGAACAATCACACAAGACACAATATTTTTTATATGGAAACCGGTCGAGGTAAAACCACGGGTCGTACGTGGCCATTGGTAAATAGCTCTACTAAAAATATAAAAGATACAGTAATTCCGACATTGGCTCGAGGATCAAACTTCGCAGAGCCGATATCCCCTATGGAGTCTCCAATTGATCCCAAGTCCCTCCATTTATAGAAGATACATGTAGTTGTAGATCCTACTTTTATTCGGTCAACGCGTCATTGTCTCGTCATGTATCGCCTTCTAACTCGTTATGACCTATTATTTCTCTTGAAATTAACTGATTATCAGATCATGTACCTCAATCTAATCTGACACGTGATAATCTAATTTCATACTTCATCAATTTATAATTGTAAATAGTAGATTCATAATATATGAACTTATTTTATATAGATAGAATGATTGAGAGATAAATACGAGATTTGTACAAAATATAGATCGCAGAACATGGTCAGTACGATTCCCTGGGCCTTATATTATGGCAAGAAAATGAGAGCCTCTCTTTTCTAGTTTGGGATAATTGCAGAACAGCCCCCCCTATTTCGGGGGTGCGCAGATCAGCCCCCCGAAACGCGTTTCCGGGGGGCTGATCTGCAAAAAAAAAAAGCAAATCAGCCCCCGGAAACGCGTTTCCGGGGGCTGATTTGCCCTAAAAAGAGAAACGGGGGGCTGTTCTGCAAGAACCCCTTGTAATTTAGAGTGGGCGTTATAGCGGTTCTAGTAGGTCCAATAAACTACACAAAATCAACAACAAAGTGCTCGCCGGTACAAATTTCAACAGAATGACAGCTCAAAATATAATTAATGAATCAATCGAAATGGAGATCGTCGGAGAGTTGCACATGGATGGTGGGTTGGATCACACGACTTGTTTAAGAGTTAGGGGAATCTCTGCCATATTTCGACGCGGTTTTTTCAAGAAAATTTCGGACAAAAATATAAAGAGCCAGCTTTTTTTTAGGAAAATTGCACTGCACCTTTATATTATATTATTTTAATTTATATATACTAATTAAATTTACTGTAATTTTTTATATTAATTATTCTTTACACTGCAATCACTTATTCTAATTATTTTTTATGCTAATTTTAATCCATCAAAATAATTATTTAGAGTATCTTTTTTAAAAATTTCACATTAAAATTAGAGATTTTGATGAGATTTATAATTTTTATGTTAAATCTTTCAAAAAATATTTCTAACGGGTGTTTGGAAGTTTTAAAGTTTATATCGTAATTTTAAATGTGATAATTCGAAGGAATCACTTTTTAAATCAGAAGGAATCACATTCTATTTCAGCTTTTTAACAAAAAAAATGTGATAATTCGTGTCGGCAAAAACGGTATCTAAAATAAATTTAAAATTGGAGACAAATTTTTCATAATTTATAAAATCAGAGGCTTTTCTACCTCAACAAAAGCGGAACCTGAAATGAACTTTTAAAATTAGGGATTGATACTTTATGATTTGTAAAGTCAGTAACTTTCCTGACGATATTCCTATTTCAATTCGCTTATTCAACCACCTTCAATAGAAAAATTAAACACTTACACCACACGTCAGCATATATCCCCATATATTAAATCAAATAAATAAATTTTACAATTATTTTTTAAAAAAATATTTTAAATTAAACTTGTATTTTTTAATAAAATCTATAATTTTAACGTTTAAAAGTTTTTTTAAAAATATTTTTAAACAGATATTTTGAAAATCCAAAATTTAACGAATTTAATGAATTTTTAGAAAAAATTTTCTAAAAATTTTTTGAACATAAAAATTATAAATCTAATCAAAATCTATAATTTTTTTAAAAAATACTTCAAATAAATTTTTTATAGATCGTTATACGGAATAATATGGTATAACTGTTAGAACCAAGATTTTTTTTTTTTTCTTTTGATAAAAAGGACCCAAGAATCTCTCATTTCAATAACATTGTAACAAAAGCCCCCATATTAGGGATCTTTTTAGTCTTATAAGTAACGTTCGGTGCAACGTACCATCGTGGGTACCGTCCAACGGATTTTTTTTTCTGACTGAGAGAATACCAAATTTTAAGTACGTTTTGTATTTTTGTGTTTTCGTTAATTAGATTTAATATTTTTATAATTTTTATAGTTTTTATTATATAAAATAATAAAAATATTTAGTATTTTTATTCTAAAAATATAAAAATACGCGAACACCTTCGAATACTTAAAAACACACGCGAACACTTACGAATACCTGCGAACACCAACTAATATTCCATTCGAACATCTACAATATTCACAAATACATAAGAATACACTAGAACACCAAAAAAATACTACAGTGTTCGGAATGTTCTTAGATATTCGTGTATTTTTATATTTTTTAGAAATAAAAAATTAAGAATATTTTTGTAATTTCAGATGACAAATAGCATGAAAATATCAGATTTAATAGGAAGGTATAAAATCACCAATTAGCGGTGATATAAAAATACAAAATGCCATTTTAAGCAATAACTAGAGTGATATAGGCTTCAATAAAATTTTATCCGACAACATATGACTCATCAGAAACAGCTCATTTTCTAACTCGGCAGGAGTGCTTTTATTAGCGGTGAGTATTCGGATCAAACCGATTTAACCCGATCTGATCCAAACCGAAAATATCCAATCCGAACTAAAAACTACCAATCCAAACCGAATTACTGCTCAACCCGAACTGACCCGAACCGAAAAAATTTCGGGTTGGTTCGGATCGGTTTTGGGTTGACCCGATTTTAATTTTTTTTTTTAAAAAAAAGTAATATTAAACAAAAATAAATAAAAGACTAACTAATACAAAAATAAAAATAAAAATAAAAATAACTAGACATAAAATAGACAAGGGTTGGCTCACGGAGTTCATTCGAGGGTTGGTAGTAGTATAAAAAAGTAAATAAATAAGTAAAATAAATAGAAGAAAAAAAATTTCGGGTGTAACCCGATCTGATCTGAAATTTTAGAGGCCAACCCAAACCCGAAATGATTAATCCGAATTACTTAAAATAGCAATCCAATCCGACACGAACCCGAAAATTCACATATTTTCGGGTCGAATTGATTTGGAAATTCGGGTTGACCCGAATTATGCTCACCTCTAGATTTTATGTGAGGCTTTTCTTAAAAATGGCACTTTTACCTGACTTTATTCTTAATCCTTCAACCTAGAGATGAAAACAAGCTGAATTTGAATCGAACACCACTAAATTCAAACTCAGGTTAATTGATTTAGCCCGACGAGCTTTAGCGACTGACTCGAACTCGATTCGACTCGAAAAATCTCAAGTTCGAAGTCGATTCGAGTTCAATTCGATTGTATAAACTAAAACGAATCCGAGTAGAATTGACTAAGCTCGATTTGAGTTAAGATCAATTGCATCAATTAGGTCGAACTCCAGCGAAGATCAAACTCGAATCGTTAAAATAGTCTTGTTATAAATTTTTTGAAAATAAAACATAAAGCTTCATTTAGACTCACAAGTCTAATGAATGTAATAATATTATGATCAGACTCAACTCATTTAATATTTTGAGCTCACTCAAATCATTATACTCTAGCTCAAATTAAACTTAAACAAATTCAAATTACTCGGGTAAACTCGCTTTTTCTGCTACTTCAACCCTACCTCTGTTCCCATTTCCGTTCCCGCTAAAGCCTCGCTCACCTCCCACGTCTTCAGAAAATCCCAACCCCACCGTTCAAAAAACAAATCGCACCTAAGAAGCATGGACATGGACACGGGTACGGGGACACGATACGGTAATTTTTAAAAACTAGGTCAAGAGTACGGCTGTGATACGGTAATAAAAAATATAAATAAGTAAAAATTAACTTATACGAAGGATTTAAATATCTATAAATATAATAATAATATTCAATAGTAAAAAATTTATATATTAATATAATATTTAACCTTTCTTGACAATTTAAATACTAAAATTTTCAATACATCAGACTTAAAATAAAATAAATATAATATTTGAGTATATAAAAAGTTATTATTATATTATTATAATTGTATATATATAATATTATATTTCTCTAAAAAAAATATTTTAAAAAATTGAATCTTTCATAAAAAAAAAATAAAAAATAAAATAAACTAACGATTCGCGTTGTCGGACACTTCTGGTGATCCCGAGCCGTGTTCCAGGAGTGTCCGATCTTATTTTTTCTTTTTTTTTTGAAAACGTGTCCGGGCATATTCATGATGTGTCTGTATTCAAACACTGCACCGAAGTGTTCCAGAAGGAAAATACTACTCACCCAAACAAACTATCCAACAAACCACACACAAATCAATTCTCACCACACACATACCTCGTGATCGCACAACTCCTCGTGAAGGTCGCACAAAATATCAAAATTACAAATATACCAATCGTGATATGTGGTCTTGATTGTGCTACGTCAGCATATGTGATTTATTGTGTGGTTTTTTAGGTGTGCAAAGTAAAACCCTTTTCAGAATGTCCGTGCTTTTTTTGAATCGCACCCTTACTCTTTGGACTGTAACCATACCGGATGGTCGTCAGACCTACGGCCGTGCTTTTCATCATCACACATTTACGGATTCTCATATGACTCATACACCACCTCGTCCCCTCCAATAACCCCCAACGTTTTTTATCCAATTTCAGAAATTAAAGAAAAGAAAAACGAGCCAACCCTTATACTGCAATTCCTCCAAATCACTTTAATATTATTTAAATTCTCTTTAAAAAGTTTTACACTTTAATCATTTAGCATCATTTGATACATTTTTAATAACTTTTAATATATTATTGACATCTTATAATAAATTTGACACCATGTATTAATTTTTAACATCATCATATTAAAAGATAACGTCTTAACACGCTTCTAATAATCTTTAACACTTTCTTGATAATTTTTAACAATTTCTGTAAAACTATTTAAAGAAAATTGCTACAGTACTCCCACAAACTTGTGTTTTTGTTAATAAACCCTCCAAATTTTCGTTCTGATCAGCCTCTCAAAAAAACTTATCCTATAAAAAACTCACACACGCTGTATGCAATATCGATTTTAATCCTATTTTTTATACTATTTTCAACAAATCAAAATAAATATTTAGAAATATTTTTGGAAAAAACTTTCAACATAAAATTTTTAAATTTTTATATAATTTACAATTTTTATATTAAAAAACTTTCTAATAAAGTCTTTAAATATTTATTTCAAGGTGTTAAAAATAGTGCTTAAAAACTAATTTTAAGCACTATTTTTAACACCCAAAATAATAATTCAAAAGAATCTTTTGAGAAATTTTCACTATAAAAGTTGTAGATCTTGATCATATCTATAACTTATATTGAATTTTTTTTTCAAAAATAATTTTAAATATTTATTTTGGGTGTTGAAACAGCGCCTAAAAGTAACGTTTAAGTATTGCAGTGTAACATTTTGGACGTATTTTTATCCTAAAAAAATCTAAAACAGTAATGGGAGGCTGAATTATAAGATTTTTTTTGAAGGGGGCTGATTAGCGAGAAACATTTATATAAGGGGCTGACTAGCAAATTCCCCAAGCATTTAAATACAAATTTTCTTTTACAAGTGGATTATAGTGGATGACAAACTTTATCTTAGACTATAGTGTAAGTTTTTCATAAAACTCCTTGTTGAAAATAGCGCTTAAAAGTAACGTTTAAGTGTGCGGTGGGACATTCTGAAAGTATTTTCATCCGTGAAAAATCCAAAACAATAATAGGAGGCTAAATTGTAAGAATTTTTGGAGGAAAATTGATTAGTAAGAAATATTTATATAAGGTGCTGACTAGAAAATTCTCCAAGAATTTAAATACAATTTTTTTACAAGTAGATTACGGTGTAAGATAAATTTTATCTTAACTGCTTTATAAATCTTCTATAAAACTCCTCATTGATGAGAGCCATGTATGGACCTATTGTTACAATGGTTAATAATTTATATATAAAAGTAGATTGGTTATGAATAACAATGTTTTATAATAATTTCTTAAAAAATAATAAAAGGCAAAGGTTAGTTAACAAAAGCTATAGAAAGTAGGAACTCGATTTTTTAATGCTAGTGAATCCCAATGATTACCAAATTTTTTCACCCAAATATGATGTGGCACTTCTTGGAGTGGTGAAAAATTGTGTTTGGTGTAATGCATGTGGGAGGTAGTGGGATCAAAGTTTGTGAGATGTGTGTGTGGGTGAATTTTTTGGTGAATTCATGGGTACACAAGTATTTTTCTTTTTTACATTATCTGGCCAGTGTTTGTATCAGTAAAATATTATTTTTTAATAAGAAAATTGAACATACTGAAAGTTGCTGAAAATTCAAAAAGTAAACATTTAGATTTTATAATATTGCTAAGCCAATAGAGGATATAAATCAACAAAGATCATTTACATGGATAAAAGGCTGATCCATTATTATCCCAAAATTCAAAACTTTTGGCAGTGCTCGTAATTATTCCAACTCAAAGGGTCTTTTATAGAAAATTGCTTCTATAAATCCAAGCCGCACGGCTTCGTTACTTCCTCCCTCCGTCTCCTCCATCCACCTCCGATCATCCGAAGGTTTTGGAGCTTACTACAATGGCGATTGGGAAATGTAGCAGCAAGATCAGGAACATCGTGCAGCTGCGCCAGATGTTGCGGTGCTGGAAGCGGCGTGCTGCAGCCGCCGCCGCGACGAGGTCATCCAGGCCGCCAGCGACGTTCCGGAGGATACGTGGCCAGTGTTGCGTGGGCACGAAGTTACCACGGTACGTCTCGCGCGCAGCCACATCTTAAACCACCGCCTGTTCCGGCGCGGCCTGCTGGCACAGTGCGAGGAAAGATTTCGGATTCTCCCCTGCTCGGGACCCCTTCGCGCTCCGTTGCTGCGACGTAGCGCTGTTCGAGGAGATTCCTGCGCACATACCGTCCTCCTCGGCCAAGGTTTGCGAATCTCGAGGGATACAGAAGTGCTGCTGCTGCCACATGGGCGGCGCATGGCACCCCGAGTCGCTTCCCCTCCTCAGAGGCCTCGCCGAGAAGCCCGTCTGGTAGATCAAACCACCATTAGGGGCATTTTCGACCTTAACTGTTAATTGCTAGAGGTTAAATGTAATTTATTGTAATTTTTTGCTGGGATTTACTCCGGAGATGGAGATGGCGAGAAAAGCGATCCGGAAATCGCCGATTCGATCCCAACTCGAATGCGGAGAAGCACAAACCCGGTTAACTCGGTTACGAAGAGGGGAAAGTACATGTAAAAATTACGGAGTATGGCAGAGGGAGATGGCCTTTATGCTAACTAGCCTTTCCACGCTAACTGTTTGTGGAAAAATTTAATATTTGGAAGCCTTGTTCTAATGAGTTATAATCCCATTGTTAATTACGTGTAATTTATATGAATATTAAGCTTTATATTGATCAAACGAAAACATCTAAAAAAAGCTAACAATAAGAAACAATTGAGATTATAAAACTAAGCATGCGGTAGCAAAAAAATAAAAAACTAAAGAAGCTTAATATTAATCCATGCAGGCAATAAAGTGATTATAAAAAAAAGAATATTACTGCCATATGCATGTTTATAAAGAGATCCAATATACGTTGCAAGAGAAAATACAAACCACGTACAAAACATGCTTGTTAAGATCCTAGACCTTAAGGATCTGTCTCTCCTAGTGAGAGAATAAATGTGCTGGATAATACTAAGTCAGAGTTGAAGAAAGAGATGTTACGTGATCCTACTTCCTTATCCACACTTGTTTAAGCCGGTAGACTTTTTTTTTTCCACAGAGTCCAATTTCATGTTTTAGATTTAAGGAAAAGTATAACTATGAAATTTTTATTCAGCAAGTTATAGTTTTATTAATGGAATAAAATTTTAGTTTTTGCTTTATAAAACATTGAGTGCTATATTTTTTGCAAGCATGAAACTTGTGAGAATACGTTTCACAAAAAAAATAAAAATAAAAAAACATGCAACACCCTCGAAGTACGTGTATAATTAAGGATAATAAATAAAATTCAATGATAGATTAATGAAACCAAGTATTATAAATTTATTCTGATAAGAGCAAAATATGACATATAGAGTGATGAGGTGATTAAGACATCCATCGTGGCCTAACTTGCGACTAGAAATTAGATGGGAACAATTATGACATTTGACATAGAAAAATCCAGCACGTGCTTAAAAAAAAGGAGTTCGTGAAACATTGACCAATACAATAGACCAACATACCCAAGAGAAGATGGCCCAGCACCGCAGTGACATTGAAGCTTATCAAACATGGTTCCAAAAGGATTGTAGCGTGTACTGTACAATGCTAGTGTTTTGTGGGAACTATGGTAGAGCACCTAAGGGCAAAATCTGCCGTGATTAGGCAATTAAAAGCGGCTGGAGTCAATCTCACCAATGAACAAACAGGTTCAAGGTGTTATACAATCTCTCCTTGATAATATTATTTGGAGTCAAGTGAAGTTTGTTATTAGCATATTTGTTATGCTACCACATTACGTTATTCTGAATATAACAAGCTCTTATATATGTCCTAATGATACTATAGCTATAAATATACGTTAACCCCTTGGGACAGCATTTCTGGACACTCTTGACGAATATGTGGGATTATCACAAATCCAATGATCTAGAGAGTACTGTGAGGACGACTCGCGTAGCTGCTCTCGGAAATAGCGAGATCTCCAGAGGAACCAACGCACCAAGGAATACTGGAGATAATGAGAGCACATATCTATTTTCGTACTACTATAAGGTAATTTAGAGAACTATGTGTTTTTCTATATGTTAGCATGCATGTTAAGATTATATAATTATCGACAGCCGTATTAAATTCTAATTAGACCAAAATCCGATGAGCTTGCCGAAATGGATCCATGTACAATCTAAAATCACCAAAATTATTCCCAAGCCAGTTATGACCACTCTAAACAACTAAAGCCGGTAAAAAGGACCATGACACTTGCGCATGCAGTCCAACAGTTAAACAACCTCACCATATGTGCCACACGAGTCATTGCTAGCTAGGATCACCTGCATACATGTCTCTTACTCACCACTAAGGGTGAAAACGAGCTGAGTTCGAGTCGAGTACTACTAAGGAACTCGAGCTCGAGTTAGACGAGTTTCAGAAGCTGCGCTCGAACTCTACTCAACTCAAAAAATTTCAAGCTCGAACTCGATTCGAGCTCGACTCGATTGTATTCAACTAAGCCAAAGTTTAAGTTGAATCGCGCCGAAGCTCGACTCAATTATATGAATTAAATCAAGCTCGAGTCGAGTTCGAATTTGAACTCGTTTGAATAATTTTATTATAAAAAATCTTAAATAAAATAAAAAAGATCGTTTAGGCTCACGAGTCTAAACCGAGCAATACGATGCTCAGGCTCGGCTCGTTTAATTATTCGAGCTTGAATCCGTGCTCTACTCTGATAATACTCGAGTTCAAACCGAATTTAAACGAGTTCGAATCCGAATTATTCGTGAGCAGCTCGGCTCGTTTTCAATCCCTACTCACTGACCTCTCAGAGATATGGACATATTATGTTAAATAACTTGCTGTAGAATTAATACTAACTTTGCAACCTAGTTTTCCAGGGTGTTGTTCAAGGACAATTATGCCCTTAACGAGAGCTATCTGCATTGCGGACAAAAAGAAGCGTGCAGTCACATGGGAGGAGGTTGGTGAGGGCAGTACGGTCATTTAGGTAGGGTTAGATTGTCGATACTGGTCGCTTTCCAGATTCGCCCAGAAAAAAAAAATATTATTGATGGAGACTTTATGAAGCACGTTTGGGCGGACGGCGATTCCTTACCAAGAGAGGCGACCCATCACAAGCCGTTAGGTTTCCTATCATCTCCGTCCAATTTAGATAACGATCGGTCTTGGAACATTGCAGGCTTTTTGCTGCCGCATCTCCCTTGCGTGCGGGCTGTTATCTGACCGCGAAAAAGCTGGCTACAAATGCAAGTGTAGCTTTTCCCATTTTTCCTCTTCAACTTTCTCTTTAGTAACCAATCAAGTTGGTATAAAAAGAAATTTTTTTTTTTTTTTTTAAATGTCAGGAATTTAAGGGCTCATAGAGCCCACCTCTTCCTAGTCTGACAGCCCAAACCATAGAGCTTGCAAATAATACATGTACGAGCGGATTTGCTGATGGGCTGCAATCGACAGTACGAGTTAAAATATTTTAAAAAGAGTAATACTAGTCTCCAAAAAATCCATCAATCTAACTTATTAAAAAGATTGGAAGTATTTTTAGAAATAATTTAATATAAAATTTGTAAACCACGAAGTAAAAATGTATAGAAAGAGAAACAATAGTCCTCCAAAAAATTCACCAATCCAAGTAGTTAAAAAAAAGATTCAGGAGCACTTTTTAGAAAAAAAAAACTTTATGAAAATTATAGATTTTAGTAAGATTTATAATTTTTATCGAAATTTTTTTTTAAATAGATAGTTTTGGGGCTTTGAAATTTAACAAATTTAAATTAATTTTAAAAAATAATTTCGAAATCCGTTAAATTTGAGCCCAAATACCTAGTTTGAAGAATCTTTTTAAAAATAATTTAACATAAAAATTAAAGTTTTCATTAAAATGCACAATTTTTTATGTTTAGTTTTCACAAGATTGAAGAGGAATTACTAATTCCACTGTTCAGCTCCTATCCCACGAATTTCTCGTTTTCGCTTTGCACTGTGCTCTAGCCTCGCCGAATAGGAACGTCCCAGATATTTTTCCGCCCGAAACAGCGTGCGAGCTTCAAAAGTCTTTTTGAATTCTTTTCATCGTAGTGAACGCGAGCGTAGCCCGACCACGTTGTCGTTTCGGGGAACGGCTAGATTTACGACACATCCTTTAAATGAATATTACCCTATAAATTTCCCACGGTGATCCGGGATACCAATAATACCTGACTTAATTTACTCTGAAACAAGTACAATTTTCCTTTTTAATTAGTATCTTTATTCAATGTTGCTAACTTCCCAATATCTTTTTAATTTAAATTATATTTATATTTAGATAAAGGCGATCTATCTGCAACATGAGGTAGAATTACAGAGAAAAACAAAATTCACCATTGGATAAAAGCTATTTATATTCAGATCACAAGTTAATATAGGTACCTAATAATTATTTTATTTCGTAATATATAAAACAATTCTCCTGATCTCGAGTGTGATGTCCGAAAGACACAACTATAGGCACTATGTCCGCCAGTGACTGCAATCATACGGCCCCGGGTTTCACACGATTTTAATAGCGTCATCGCGACGCTCACTCTCCTAACACTTTCAGCGCATAGTACGTACATTATAGATATTATTGTACGTCTGCGTTATATTACAATTGTTTATGTAATTATCGGTACTGACTAAATACCTTTTTGTTCCGACACTTACTGTAAATCGGAAACACGTACATACCAAAAAATGTGTTCACTTAAATAATCTAAAAAACATATATCGGACCTGACCATAGAGAGTACGTACATAACTATACAGAGACGTAGCGTCCTGACGGAATGCATATCCGAATTAATGTTAGTATTGTTATTTTTAACAAAAATATAACGCACTTAAATTAGGAAAAAAAATAATTATAACAAAAATATACAGCAAGTAAACAACATAGTAATTAAAAGTTATACTAAATAATATAATAATATTCTCAAATATAATTTTTTTATTGATATAACTGGACAGTGCAATTTCTAAATTATTTAATCATCCTTAATGATGGTTAAAACCTCACTATCACATGTACGATGAGGATACTATCAATGTAGACTGAAAACTCATTATTCGATTATTTTTTAATATTAAAATATTTAATATATTTTTTCTATAATCATGTCGGAATTATAATGGTATTATATTTTTTAAAAGTTATTATATTTTATAATCATATATAATATATCTCCGTAATTATAATCATGCCGGCACTTCCTAATCACCACCCCACCGTCCATCTCTACCTATCTTTATTCTTCATCTTTCTCTGTCCCACCGGATGCAGGCACCGACTTCTGAAACGTAAATTAACTTACATTTTTCGAAAAAATTTCAACAAAAAATTTATAAATTTTGATATTATCAATAATTTTTATATTGAAAATTTTCAAAAAATCTTTATAAAGTGGTGGTTTATAGCTCCCAAATTAACGGGTACAATAGGTTCAGAACGAATTTTAAAAACTATTTTAAAACACGTTAACTTTAACATTAGAGCACTAAAACACTACTTTATGAGTACTTTTTTGAAAATATTTTCAAAATAAAAATTATAGATAATATAAAAATTTATAATTTTTATTCTAAAAATTTATCAAAAAAATACAAGTTAGTATATATTTTAAAAGTGGGTGCAGTGAGTGGGAACAGCCCACGAATGCAGCAGATCTGCATCCCTGTCCCACCCACTCATTCGTTCATCTTTTCCTTCATTACTTCTCTTTTTTTTCTCTTTTTTCTTTCTCTTTAGTTTTCAATATGAGAGAACGAGCCTCTGTTGAGGTAGGATAGCAGTTCCGGTGGACAATGTTAGTATTCTCTAAAAAGTGAAAATAAATTGTCCTTTATATAGCTCCTGATGAATTTTAACGAATACTAATATGCCTTGTCGAAAGATGTGATTTCTCTGTTTATGAAATAGGTGCCTTCGTATGTTCAATGTGAGGACTACGATTCAATTAGGCAGAATATACTCTCTATATCTTATTAGTTAGAACATATATATATTTATTAATTGCTAGGAATATTATGTAATTTGAAACTTGGCTTATTTTAGGCTCTGTAAAATGCCCAATAGAGTTCCTTTGTCATTTTTCTCATGTTTTTTGAGGACTAGATACGGTATTTTTTTTTCAGTTATAATTTCACGTTAAATCTTTTATGTATTTGTGTCATTTGTTTTATTGTTAATTTTATATGGTATTAGAGCAAACCTGAAGCATCGTATATGTGGATAGCAAAACCGAAGCCTTTGATTGAGATTGGAATCCAAACAAAGGTTCCCGTGCTAACGTTGCTCATCTGAGAGCGAATCGTCTGTGATAAAAACCACAGACGATTCGCTGTGGCGTGCATCACGGTCGTCCATCGAACATGCACGTATTATGAAATTTTATATAAAATTTGTGTTGACTTATTTGATCTATTTCTAAACATTTTTAAAAAAATACTGAATTAGAAAGTTGTAGATTTTGATTTTCTCATTTGATTATTTTTTTGGCATACTATTTAATATTTTTGGAAAAAATTTTAATTACAAAATTGTAGAGAATATCAAAATGTATAACTTTCTAGTTCAGTATTTTTTGTAAAAATACTTAGAAATAAGTCAAATAAATCGACGAAAATTTTATATAAAATCTCGTGATACGTGCACGTCCGATGGACTGCGGTGATGCACGCCACAGACGCAGACGATCCGTTCTCTGCTCATCCACCACCTTCGCCACTGTTCATCCACTGCTTTGCCGTTGCTCATCCTATTCTTAATCTGCTGCTCATCAGACTAAGAAGAGGATCGCCAACCACGAACTACTCTCATCCACCCACCGGTTGTTGCCTTCGCACCATTGCCCGTTGTTGTCATTGCTATCACTTACTGTTGCTTGTGTCGTTGCTTGTTGCGACTGTTGCTTTGTTGTTGTTCGCTGCCGCTGAAAGTCGTTGCCATTGCTGCTGCTAAGCTCCGCTACTCTTCTTGATCGAGTTCAATTGTTAATTCGTTGATTTACTAATTCAACTCAGCAGTCCAGACTCAACCTAGTAAGCCCAATTCATTCCAACCTACAAAGCCCATATGGATATAAGTAACACGACACAGGCATCGGATATGATAATTTTTTTTTTTAAAGGACACAAATACCGTTCGAATAAGGCAATAAAAATATAAATAATTAAAATTATGTATTTGAATATTAGAAAATATTTTAATATGCAATAACAAAATCATGTATGATATAATATTTTACAATCTTTAGAAATTTTTAAACAGCAAGAACTTAATTCAACCAACAATTTTTTTTTAAAAAAAAAAGACAATATTTGAATTTATAAGTATATTATATTACTGACTACTATATACTGTTAAGATTTCATTTCTCTTAATTTTTTTTTAAAAATAAAAATATATAAAAAAATTCTGAACACACGTATAGGACGATCATATCTGACTTGTCCAGCATGCATGCCCTAAATTTTATTTTTTGTTTTTAATTTTTAGATATTTTTCTGACGTGTCTGGCATGTGTTCGATCGGCACTATATAAGACAAAATTTTGGCGTGCCTGATTCCAACCCATCACCAATATGTGATTTAAGCCATCACAGATTGGATCCAGCCCAGACCAAGAAGGATACAAGTATTTTCATTCCACAGACCCTAAATACTCTATTTTGCTAGAGATATCTCAATTATTGAAAACGAGCCCATTTCATGATCAAGTTCATGGGGAGAAAAATGCTAATATCAATTCAGAAATTGCTCACTTTTCTCCGAAGCCGATTATTTCTAAAGCATGACCTATAGTTAGTCATCTGAAAGTAATTCAAATTTATCGCGACCTTAGAATCCTATAGATTCATCTCGGTTGTTATTATCTTGGAGTTCATCAGACTCAGCTGAGCTATCTTCACCTCAATATTCGTTATCTCCATTTCAGAACTATTGCATCTAGGACTAGTAATTCAGTTGAAAGCTTTGCTATAGGATATGGATTCTAGGACTACTACCTCTATTAAATTGTATTGTGACAACCAAGCAGCTTCGCATATTGCTTCAAAACATTTATGTTATGGAGGAATGGAGCACATTGACGTTGACTAACATTAATGTGCAAGTAAAAGTAATTGACACACCTTATTATCTTGAGGCGCAGTAAGAACAAATTTTGATGAAGCCATTGCCAAAACAATAATTTCAATATATGTTATCTAAGTTGGGCTCGATTTATATTTTACTGCAACTTGAGAGGGAGTGTTGAATAATATATTCTAATATCGGTATGATACCCTAAACATTATTAGGTAGAATATATTTTCTAATAGATGTGAAGATTATGTAATCAAAACTTTTTCTTATTTGGCACGCAGTAACTTGCCTATAAATAGTAGAGTACCTCTACCGTCCTACTTACGATTTTGAGCACTGGCACACTATGAATTTTTTTTTTTTATAGGGTTTCTATGTTAAATTTTGTATTTTTGTGCCTTGCTTTCAGCGGTGTTTCGCTTACTTGCAAAATCCTGCTCATGGAACTAAATATTTTTTCAAAAGAAATAGATGCTAATGAGAACATGGCTCGGTTCCACCCACTGCTTACTGTTATACCAATCACATAAAGGGGGCCAATTTTGGATAATATTTTTTTACGATAATTCTTTTTAGAAAAAAAGATTTAGCGAAAAGAAAGATGAAGTCCACTATTTGATGGACTAGCTTGAACACGACTGTGTTCAGTAAAAAATTGTATATGTTCGTTCGTGTTCTTACGATCATACTCCGATAGCAAGGTGGGTTGATGCCTTTTTTCAACATTTATTTCTTGAAAATTGATATAAACTTGAGAACATCCCAATTTATTTCTTGAAAATTGATATAAACAGGATAAAATCTTACATTTATCCTTCCTACCTCTCTCTACTTCCCTCTAACCTAGCTACCCCAATCCAAACTTACCCTATGAAATTGTTTTTAGTAGCGTATGACATATAGGGTCCTTGTTCAATCTATGGAGAAATTTTGTTCAAGATTCACTCTTTTAATCGAATCATGACTGCTGTAATGCTGATTAAAACTTTCTTATCTTTAAAAAAAAAAAGAAAAAAAAAGGAAAGAGATTGTCACTTTTATGAGCTACCGATGCTAGGAAATAGGTTCCGAGTTATTAGTAATTGCAGTCCAGCCTAAATAGATAATTTGTTTTAGTTAGGTCCAGTCCAGCACGAAGTTCTTTCAATATCTGTTTTACAAAATAAAATTTTTTCCTGTGAAAACTCCAACATTATGACCGGAGGTACATTAACTGGAGGAGATCCCGACCCGTCATTATAACCCCCTGCGCTCATATTGTTGAATATTAAGACACAAATAAACAAGTAAACTGGGCCTCTTACAGCTTGATCACATGGTAATATGATCAGACTAATCTTTACAAAATCTAAAATAATCAATAGGATCGGCAACATAAAGGGTCAAATAACATTAGAGATTTGTTTAGTGTCTTTGTGGACATATAACATTACTCTTTCTCAAGATCTAAAATTTTATCCTTAAATATGAGGGCCACCCTGCAGCACATCAATACTTTATAATTATATTTTATCCTTGTATTTTAATTTGAATATTAAATTTGTAGAAAGACTATCAGACACTATCGGCTAATTTAACGAGTTATAGATTAGAGTATTGTAGAGATAATATAGGAAGCGAACAATACTGGGCTAACGTATAATTTGTCCTTTGAAATACAAGAGTTTTCGCCGGCATTTGGTATAAAAAATTTGGAGTTATGAAATGGGCTACTTTATAAAAATTATGTTTATAGCTGGACAACAGAGTTTTTTTTAACAATATTATTTTAAATAACGCTTATTTAAAATTTCAAGCTTAGTAATTATAAATAGCCTAAAAGAATTTTTCTATTTTATTCAAATATTTTTTACAATAAAATTACTTCAACGAGTTCCAGTTCGAGCTCAACTCAAGCTTGATCTATTTCATTCAATCGAGCCGAGCTCGAGCGAGCACGGTTCGATTAGACTCAAATTCGTTCAGTTGATACATCGAGTTCGAGTTTGACATTTTTTGAGTCCAGTCGAACTCGAGCTCAGCCTTTAAAGCTCGTCAAGCTCGAGCTCGAACTCAGACTTGTTTTCATCCCTAAGTACCACACCAGCAGTCCGAGCCCGTACATCCACTTGTATGGAACCCACAGCATTAGCATGACGATATAGAAGCTTCTCAACATCCACATGAGCGTGAAAGTTCATTAAGTGTCAACTTCTTCCGGCGTCTCAAATCAAAGCAGACAAGCACCAAACTGTTTTATATTCAATGTATATTATTACTAATTGATTCTGCGGATGTTGTTTCTATGGATCCTGTTTAATTGATGAACTTGGGTGTAGCTCATCCTGAGAATAGTTTTAGTAAACTAACATCTCAGCTATTAATCTTCATGATCTAACAGTTGATATTTAATTTTAACACTTAACGGCGTGAATCGTTATTCCGTTAAGTATGAAATTAAATTTCAGCCGTTAAATCAAAAAGATCAACGGCTGATATGTTAGCTTACCAAAGCTATTCTCAGGTCGAATTAATAATAGCATGTGTGTATATATATATATATATATATATATATATTATATATATATATATATTATTATTATATTATATATATATTATATATATATATATATATATATATATATGGTTTGGCTATGTACCTCAAGAAATCACACATGCTGACGTGGTACAATCAGAACCATACATTACAGTGGGTATATATGTAATTTTGATATTTTTTTTGCAGATCACGAGAAAATTGTGCGGATCACGAAGCGTGTGTGTGGTGGAGATTGATTGTGTATGGTTTGTTGGATAGTTTGTTGGGGATGAGTAGTTTTTTCCATATATATATATATATATATATATAAAAGAAGGTTTGAGATTGTCAATACAAGCTCCACATTTGATCTATCCTACCAAAATATGGTTTTGATGTAGTATAGAGTATTGAGAAATGTAGGAAATCGGCCGAATGTAGTTAAGGAGAGGAAGAATGCAAATGAGATGGAGAGAAAAATGTGAAATGAGAGGAGAGAAGCTGCCGTCGCAGTTGTTGGGCTCGACACGTGGTCTCTACTTGTTGGGTCAGTAGCGTGGCGATAAGAATCCGCACGCTGCATTATTAGATCGGATCGACAGTTCAATCGAAAATCTGATTTTGGTTTCTTAAAATTCACAAATTTGATTTTTTAAATATAATTTTGAACTAAAAGTAATATAAAACTTTAAAAAGAAATTGGACAAAAGGTCTCTATGACTTTATAAATAATTTTTTATTTCTTACGTCTCAAAATATTTAAAATTAAATTTTAAATATAAAAATTATATCAATTTTTTTAGTATTGAAAGATTTTCAAAACTATATATTTAAATAAATATTTTGAGGCTTTAAATTTTTAATGAGTTAGAATAATTCTCTAAAATTTTGGAGTATCAAACTATTTATTAAAAATATTTTTAATAAAAAAATTTTAAATATAAAAACTAAAAATTAAATTTCAAATTTTATTAATATTTAAATATTTATTAGAAAATAATATTTATGTAATATTTAAATATTTGTAGCATAAATATTAAGATAAAAGATTTGATTTTGAGTTAAGGACATTTGGATTCTACACGCATCACGAGTCCATGAAATGGTTTTAACGTGTGAAATAGATCCAAAAAGGACATGTCCGGTCTGAATCTGTAGACTCTGAATCCGCTGGTCATGAGCAATTTTAGCAGAGCTTCCGCCTTCCGGCTCCTTTGCATCGAGATCTGTGCTACACGCATCACGAGTCCATGAAATGGTTTTAACGTATGAAATAGATCCAAAAAGGACATGTCCGGTCTGAATCTGTGAGACTCTGAATCCGCTGGATGAGCAATTTAGCAGAGCTTCCGCCTTCCGGCTCCTTTGCATCGAGATCTGTGCTACATGCATCACGAGTCAATGAAGTATTCTGACATCGTGAAAGCATTGACTTTTCTTCAACGGTAACGAACGACGATTGAGAAGTGCAGCTCAGCCTCTGCAGAGCTTCAGGACGCCGCAGTTGTCTCCAACTGTGACATCATACGCTGCTCACTTGCGGCGCGGCTCTACCGATTTGGTAGGTAAAAAATCGGCTCCATCAAACTCAACACATTCTATAAAATTTCCATAAAATTTTATATAAAATATATATTAACTTATTTAATTTTATTTTTAAATATTTTATAAATAATTTTAAATTATTAAATTCAATATTAATATTAAAATTTATAATTTATAGTTGAACATATTTTGAAAAAAAATGACAAAAAAAAATGTCAAAAGAACATTAAAATTTTGATTACCTTTTCTTGCGTATTATTTAAAATAATTTTAATTATAAAATTATAGATCAAACTAAAATTTATAATTTTATAGTTTAAAATTATTTACAAAAATATTAAAAATAAGTCAGATAAATCGACATAAATTTTATACAAAATTTTGTAAAATGTGTTGAGCAGAGCGGCCTGCTCACTTGTTCCATTTTTTGCAAAATAAACCTTTATTTTAAAAAAAAACAGCTACTGTATTTGATATTTTTATAGTTTAGTTTTATTATAAAAAACTAGATTCGGGCATAAGAAATTATAGTTTAGAATAAATTAGTTGCGAACAATGACTTCAAAAATTGAGTTGATCTATTTTAATATTTACTAAAATTATGTTATTTATCAAATATATTAATTAAATAGCTTTTTAAAATAAAAAAGAGTGGAAATCGAGGAGTAATCCTAGGAAGCGTTTTTTAAATGTTTCTTGCGTAAAGTTTCTAGAAAAAAAAATTTTGGGCAGTGAACCCGAGATTTTTTAGAGTTACAAGGCGTTAAAATAATAAATATATTTTGGAAGTATGGAATGTTAATTAATTACGAGTGAGAAAGCTTCCAACCGCATTTATTTGATCCACAAGCATCTTCAAAGTAAAGTAAAACTATATATTTCAAAGTAAATTGTCCTCTTTACCTCTTTACCTCTGTATCTTCAAGCTTTTTTTTTTTTTTTTTAAATAATATTTAGAAATTTTTAATAAAAATATTATAAATTTTGATGAGATATATAATTCTATATATTAAATTTTTTTTAAAAAAATACTTATAATATATATTTTTAATATCCAAAACTTAACGGACTTCAAGTAATTTTAAAAGTTTTGAAATCTGCTTCAAATCCGTTAAGTTGTGGAACAACAAAACATTTATTTAGGAAAAACAAAAAATTGAATATAAAACTTATAAATTTTATTTAAATTTACAATTGTAATGTTAAATTTTTTTTAAAAAAAATACTTAATTTTATTTTAAAAAGAAAATAACCAATGCATTCGAGTGCATGAGATCATCATTCTCTTTACCTTGACGAAAGTGATGGCTAAAAGTTTCAAGCCTATCTAGCACTAACCTAATTTCTATGGTGTATGGATGGGTTTCATGCTCATTTTTATGGACCTATTGTACTTTAGTTTCAATGTTCATAATACATGATATTTTGATTGTATTTATATTAATTATCATTTCAAATATGGGCTTGACAGGCTTGAAAATTAGTCAAGCTTGGCAAGCGTAAACTCAGCTTAACATGCTCTAAAGGAACCAAGTTTTAGCTGAATTTTGGGTTTGAATAAAAACTTGAGCTCGACTTACGTTCGATAAATTTTGCGCCGAGCTGAGCAAAGGTTGGTCTAGCTTGCTGTCTGCTAAATTCATTCATATATGCACGTACGATCCTACATATTAGTACAAGCACTTTTATTTTTTCAGATGGGACTCATATATCAGCCCATATCTCGTATCCGTGTTACAAATAAGTTCTTATTTTTAACCGTTAATTTTTACGTTCCAAAACATATATTTAAAATATTTTTTTTAAAAAAAAATTGAATATAAAAATTGTAGACACCAAATTTTTTTTTTAAAAAAAAAAAAATTTTTAAATATGTGTTTTGATACGCTAAAATCTTACCGTTTATGGATTAATTTTTAACCAGTTAGGATTTTAGAATCTCCAAATCTCTAAAGAAATAGTTCTTTTAAAATACTTTGTATATGAAAATTATAAACTACATTAATTTTTTTATTATATTTAATTATTTTCTAAATAATATTTATATAATAATAAAAATACCATCGGCACAAATTTCGATAGGGGCTAATTGTAAAGATTTTGAATCCAGATAGTCTTCAAATCAATGTTGCTTTACAACTTTTGAAAAAATTGCATATCAGCCCCGTTTATAAAGTTTGTATAATCAATCTCCAAAAATAAAAAAAATGTACCACAAAATAGGGGGCTGATATGAGTCGGCTCCTGAAAATAGAAGGCTGATATGTAATTTCTCTATAACTTTTTCTCCCTTTTCTCAAAGAAGGAAAAAAAAAAAAAATCTGCTTTGGTTTGCGTCGCATTCACGAATCCTATTAGATAAATCATAATTATCATCTAAATTGCTATCTATCTATAATATCTAAAAGAAGCCATCAAACAGGTTGTGAGGGACCACAAAAAATAAATCCTAGGGCATATGATAGTAGAGAATCATACGAGTAGGACGGCTCATCACTCAATTCTTTCTTATTGGTGTGCTGCGCTACAACCCTAAAGGTATCGTAAAAGAGGAACACTCAATCACACATAATTTGTGGTCCAAATCCTAATTTTTTTTGTAGGACACCCCTCCACATTGTGTGGTTCCCTGCTCACCATGTTTTGATTTTATGTCACTTTGTCTTCCAGAAAAGCCCAAAGCAAGTTGCTCGGGTTAATTGTCTCGGGGTCTTATTATCCAGCTGGCGTCTGATCCACTCTATGACTCTATGAGATAGTAATAGTGTTTTATTTATAATATTTAAGCGAAAAAAAATTGAAGTATTTTATATTTTAATATAATTTTTTAAAATTATAATATATTTAAATTATATATGATAATTATCATAAATATTGTATGACTTATATTATTATATTTATGTTTATTTCTATTTTTTTAAGATCTACTTTTTTATTATCTTCAATAAAAATATAATATTTAATATATCAGTGAGTTATTATAATTATAAATTAAATAAGTTTTAAATTTTATTAATTAAAAATTTTAAAAGTAATTTTTTATTATTTTTGGATGCAAGCATCGCGGGCGCCGTCCTCTAGTGTATGTTATGTACGGAATTATATTAAGAATAGGTATATAATATTAAAGAAACAAGTAAATAGCCCTCCGCCCTTGGGTGGGACGGCCGGGGCGCTCGCGCTATTAAGCGAGCGCTCGGGTTCGAACCCTCATGGGTGCACTCGTCCGGACCTTTTTCCAGATGGATGTGAAATAAATGTGGGCGCCGTGTTTTCTACCGCCTGTGCGAAGGTGGCGGGCCATAAATGAATACTCCACTGTGTGGTCTGAAAAAGAATGCCACATCAGGATTTTACTATCTAACCGTAGGCCGGATCAAAAATGGTTCGCTACCCATCGGTTAAAAAACGGTCCCGATATTTAGGTGATGCATTATTAGGATCAAATAGGTTTCGCTTCGTCACCTTCAAAAAAAAAAAGAAAAAGAAACAAGTAAATAAAACAATGTCATAATAGTAAAAGACAACTAAAGAAACAAGAAAAATACAGTTGTGAGCGTAAAACCATTGATAGGCAGAAAAAGTAGGTAGAAGAAGAGTCCGATTAAAACCAAACAAAACAGAGTTAAATTACTCAACATATAAGCTTGAAAATATTAATTATTGACAAATGATCACAAAATTTAGTTGTTAAGTAGAGAAAAGAAGCTCATAGTAGTTGGGTGATATGAATTGTTTAGACTAATTATAAGATATCAAATGTTGTTGGACCAAAATGACTCTGATGCGACGGATAATCGCTCATAATTTCTAATAATTGTCAAGTCATGGTATTTTAGGTATATTTAAAGAAATTCTATCAACATCATACACCAAGGACCCCCTAAACGACTTAAACTAGGGACCAACTTTGCAAGGGCCCGAGGGAATTTTTAACTGTGTCCCATAACTTTAATACTAATTTTATATACATACGATATACACATATTAATTATATAATAAAAAATTAATATTAATATTTAAATTTTTAATTTTTATATAAATTAATAGTTATTTTTGTTAAATATTATCATTTATTCGCCGTCTGTTATTAGAGTAACAATAAACATGATATGGTATATAAAATACTATTTGAGATGTGGCGTGAAATAGTGATTATATCCAGTTATATATATATATATCTTAATTAAAATTTTTGTCTATTTATAAATTATTTTTTGAGTTAATTGTTTCTTTTGTTAAGTTATTATATTTTATTTAATTTTACATCTAAGATCTTTCATATTCTTCAAAGTAGTTAAATAATTTTTTTAAATTCTTATTGATTAATATAAATACTACATTTTTTTAGAATAAAAATAAATACCATATAGCATCTAAAAAATATTTAAAATATTACGTATCATAATTATTTTCATCACTATATATATATATATATATATATATATATATATATATAAGAGACTAGATTCAATTGGTTTAGCTATATAATCCCACATTAATTCAAATGATCCACTAACTTTTATTGTATGTGGAGAGGTAAGTGTCGATTTCAGTAGTTAAAAGCTTTATTTTAGTAATTTTTGTTAATTATCGATACTACTAAAATATAAAACCGAGTCTTGTAGTATTTATATCATAATATAATATTTTAATTGTTAAAATAAGTTTAAATTATATATGTTAATTATCAGAAATATTACGTAGCTTATTATTAGTAGAATGTTATAAAATCGTCTATATTTTTTTCTCTTCTATATTTTTTATATAATTTTAGATTCGATTATTTTTATTTATAAATTTGTATTTATTAATTTTTTAAAGATTTTTTTTATTCTCTTCAATAGAAATAAGGTATATCGAAAAAAAAAAAATTTAAAGATTATAAAATTCAAAATTAATTTTTTATTATTTTTATAGACATATCTAATTTTTAAATAACCCAAACTCGTGAAATGTATCTATTCTATGAACATTAATATCCCAATTTATCTTGATTATTAGTTGGCGTCTTGCGGTGTGCAGTCAAAAGCCGAACCTTTTCTCGGCCACCATAATAAAAATAAAACAGAAGGAATAATAGGAAGCGTAAAGGGACATGACAACTAACATACACCCCCAAATTCTTTAATCCCACTCCTAATTTTTAACCTAATTCCTCATTTATCCCCGCACCACCACTCCTCTACCTCAACATCCTTGTAATAATCAAGAGGTTGCAAGGGTAATTGCGTCTTTCTAAGTGTTACAGATAGACAAGCACTTGCTACTTTTATAATAATAATAATGAAACCTTCGCTTAGCATTTAATTTGTTTAGTGATGTGAGAGAGAGAAGAGCATCTGTGGTTCTTTCCAACGTCTTTTTAAACAATGGAATTTATCAACCCTTTTTCTGAACGCTCCAGAAGTAGAGAAGCACTGCAGAGTCGAGCCGGGGAAGTTCGCTAAATCTTCTTGGAATCATTGTTCTTGGTAACGGGCTTTCATTTTGCTTGTTTTCTACTTGTATTTTGAATTGTTTTTGAGGTTCAAAAGGGTAATGCTGGTTTCAAAGATCATAGTTTTTTTTTTCTTGTTTCATGTCAGTTGCAAATTTCAGATTTTACTCTTTTTTTTCTGGTTTTTTTTTTTTAAATTGTTTAATACAAGTTGATTCTTTAAGTATTTGCTTCTTATTATTTAGTGCATCCATTTTTTCTTGTTTTAATTTTCTTTTAAACATTTTAGTTGCCTTGGACAATAAAGAGATTCCATCTTCCCTTCAAAGGTGTAGATAAACCTTTCTTGAATTGAATGGGCAAATCAGAGCAGATTGCTTCTGAAAGAACATAAACCTGAACTATGTTCCTTGATATTCTACTCCATCAAAGTTGGACATGGTAAATTCAAAGGATTTTGTTATTATTTACCTTTTTTTTTTGTTGGACATGGTCAATTTGAGATTTATGTGATACTTCTGTTGTTTTTTTTTTTAAAAAATTAGAAGCAGTTAATTTTGCAGTTAATTGACACAAGAGATGGATAAGCGAAGCTGGCCATGGAAGAGGAAAACATCTGAAAAAGCAGCTGCCGGAACCGATTTGGTGAGTGCTTTTTTTTTTCTCCACTGTATGGAAATATCAACATAATTGTCTACTTTTGGATGGGTATGTTTGATAGCAAGTTGGTATAAGAAAAAATTATTATAACTCATGAAGAGGATGAGATACTAAAATCCTACTTTCTATCGCTAATGACAAGAGCCTTCCTGGTAAAATTTAGGTATAATCATTTCCCGATTATGAATGAGTGATTTCTGTGAGCCCAGCGGCGCAGTGGTAAGGATTATTCCTTACCACGGCACTGGTGCGGGGTCGAATTCTGCCAAAGGCGGGATGGAAACATCCTCCCTAGTACATGGCGGCGGGACTACAGGTGGTTGCTTTCTTCGGCAATCACCTAAATTTCCAACCTGTAATGAACCGCCGATCAAAATCTAACGAATGGGAAATATAAGTAGTCCCCTCCTCCAAATCACTTGGTCTTAGGTCCTAATTTCTTAGTATGGAATGTTGCCTGTCCGGCATCCACCCTGAAAACCAATAGATAATTGGCACGGTGAAATCTTGTACTGATATGAACTGTTCTCCAATTACTCCATTGGGAGAATTTTACTTCAACACCCACATTAATTAATGAGCTGAGCAACCAAACTAAATACAAATTGGTGATACCTGGCGGTGCCCCGGAACCTTAATTATACACAGTGTAAAGGCGACACCTACAATATTCCTTATGTAATATGTTAGAATCCGTATCGGCATTCAAAAGGCTTTTTTTTTTACACTTGTGTTTATTTGCAGGAGAATGCGTATGTAAAAATTAGTGCGGAATCGCATGCGTATCTGATTGGCCTGGAAGATCAAGTAAAGTCATTAGAAGGTCAAGTAAAAACATTAAACGGAAAGCTGTATGCGGCACAATCAGAAATTATCACCAAGGACGATCTGGTAAAACAACATGCTAAAGTTGCCGAAGATGCAGTGGCAGGTAGACCCTTGTACGCATTCATTTCATGGTTTTCGGTGCCAGACGGCACATGCCTGTTCCGACAGTTGTCGGCACAACACGTGTCAAAAAATCTTATATTTAAAATTTAAAATTTATTTTTATTTTTATTTTTTAAAAAATAAGAAATAACACGGTCGGCACGTGCCGGAATCTGAGTTTACCGAAACTCGGTTCGGCTCGGCACAGAAAACCTTGATTCATTTAATTGATTTATGTGTATGATTGTTTGGTACCAAAGAGTTTTGCCGTCTTATGCCTTCTCTTATGTAATAAAGCCCCCAAACAAGTCAAAATATCAACGCAGACCTCTTTGAGTTTAGCGTATCCCTTTAGCCCACTAGAACTTAGCATTTCTGTTTATTCCCTGTGAAATTAACATTCTTTTTAAAAAATATTGCATCGCTTATGTTGCAGGTTGGGAGAAGGCTGAAGCTGAAGCTGCGGCATTAAAGCATCATCTTGAGTCTGTTACGTTGCAGAAGCTTACAGCCGAAGAACGAGCATCCCACTTTGACGATGCCCTGAAGGAGTGCATGAAACAAATCCAGATTGAGAGAAAAGAGAACGAGCAAAAGATACAAGATGCCATCTTTACCAAAACAAAGCAATGGGAGAGGATAAAGTTCGATCTGGAAGCGAAAATTGCGGGTTTAGAACAAGATATCCTGCGAGCTTCTGCAGAAAATGCTGATCTCGAGAGGTCCCTCCGAGATAGTTCCGATGCACTATTTAAAGCTGGGGAAGCCAAATCTCAAGCTGAAGCAGAAATTCAGTTCCTCAAAGCAAGGATACAATCGTATGAGAAGGAAGTTAGTTCCCTAACTTACGAACTCCAAATCATCTCGAAAGAACTTGAAATCCGCAACGAGGAGAAGAACATGAGCGTTAGAGTTGCGGAAGCGGCAAACAAGCAGCATTCGGAAGATGTGAAGAAAACAACAAGATTAGAAGCAGAATGCCAGAGATTACGCGGCTTGCTAAGAAAGAAGTTGCCCGGTCCCGCCACTATAGCTCAAATGAAACTCGAAGTTGATTCAATGGGCCTAGACCATGCTGAAAACAAGGTTAGACGATCATCAATGAAGATTTCAAGTCCTCGCCACGGGTTAGAATCCGATTATTCTTTCCATAACAGCCAACAACTGAATAGGGAGAATGAATTTCTCACAACACGTTTGCTAACAATGGAAGAAGAGATGAAGATGCTCAAGGAGGCCCTGTCGAATCGTAACAACGAGCTGCTGGCTGCTAGAGAACTTTATGCTAAAGCAGCAAGCAAATTGCAGAAAATCGAAGGAAATTCAGTTGTTGCGCGGAATAAAAAGATCAATTCTCAATCAAATGGCATGTCATTCCATGAGCAATTGTCCGTTCATAGCCCGCCGAGCTTGACGTCGATCTCTGAAGATGGATTTGATGAAGAAGGTAGCTATTCTGAGTCATGTGCTTCAACATCGGAGCATCAACAGTTAAAAAAAGGAAATGATGCAACTAAAAGCACAAAGGATGATGCGTCGATCCAATTAGAACTCATGAACGATTTTTTGGAGGTGGAGAAATTTGCAAGTTTGCCATCAAGTAAAAATACCAGAAGTAATTCATCGGTTCATCCTGAAAAAGATAACATGAGAGAGGAACAAGTTTTTAAGATCCCATCGCAAACAAGAAATATCTTAAATTCGGAATTTGAGTCAAGAATAGCTTTGCTGCTAGAATCACATGATTTAGATGAAAACTCAAGGAAGATTCTGGAGGATATTAGACATGTTATGCAAGTGAGACAAGAAGATTTGCCGCAGAAAAATAGACCTGCTATATCTGAGGAATTAAGGAACGCCATCACTAAGATTAATCATTCTATTTTTGCTCTAAATTATTCTGATACGCACAAGCAAGCTGAGAATATGGAGATTCTCACAAAATCACTCGAAAAGGTCTTAAATAGTGAAATTAATCTGTGCGATTATATCTTCGTGCTATCCCGTTGTGTATCAGAAAACCAAAAGTTAGGTGATAAAGTTGAGGATCATGCAGGCGACGATTTCATCGACAAGCTGACATTATTAGAAAATAAAATAGGTGATAAATTTGTCCAAGAAGATCTCCAGAAACCAGATTCTGATCAGAAGTTTGAACAAGTAAAGGAAGATAATGAGAAAAAGAAGATTGAATTGTCGAATTACCGAGAAGCATTGGATAGAACAAATCTTTGTTTGGTTGAAACAAAGACACATCTGGAAGAGATAAAGTCTAAGTTGGCAGATAGTGAAAAGACAAACAGCTCGGTAGAAACTCAGTTGAAGTGCATGGTTGAATCATACAAGTCTCTAGAATCACGTTCGCAAGAATTAGAAAACGAGATCATGGAGCTTCGAGTAAGCGCAGCGAATTTGGACAAGGAGTTGCAGGAAGAAAGATTTGCTCACCAAGAGGATTTGGCAAAATACAAAGATCTTTTAGAGCAGATAGAAAGGTTAGCATCTGAAAAATGTAACCCTCCCAGCTTCGATGGTAGACCGCTTTATTAGTTTCTCTGATAAATTCTTTTTAATTTTTGACATTGCTTTTTGCTTTGACTTGTTAAAGTAGAAATAAAAGCTGTTCAAGGTGCGCGTCCGAATCTGATGCAGATGCTGAGATCAAGAGAAAACAGGTGAGAACATGACTTGGATACAACCATTAATTCTGTTACTTGCTTCTGAGTTAATTTCCAGGATTCAATATTTTGACTACTTGAACTCAATACAACATTATTAGCGATTCTCTTTTGAAAAGAAATAAAATGTAGCATGTAAAGAAGAGGAGGATGTAACTAAGCCAAGCTTGAGTAGGCCAACTCCTAGTCTAACATCATGTCTGTTAGACCTAGATCTTTTTAGTTATACCCTGGATTGAACCAAGGTTTTCTGTGCCGAGCCGAGCCGAGTTTCGGTAAACTCAGATCCCAGCACGTGTCGACCGTGCCGATGGTGCCGTGCCGACCGTACGGATATATGTTTATTTGTTATTTTTTTAAAAAATAAAAATAAAAAATTAAAAAAATTAATTTAAAAATTCAAGTATCTGTTTTATGTTGCAGGAGTTAGAGATAGCAGCGGCAGCCGAAAAACTCGCAGAATGTCAGGAGACTATCACACTTCTAGGAAGACAATTAAAATCTATGCGCCCATCAGAAGAATCCATAAGCGCTTCCCCGAGTGGCAGGCACCGTATAAGCGACATTTTGCAAAATGATGGATCCGACTCCGAACTCATGGTCAAGTCTAGGAGAATGCATGGGTCTGAAATTGACAAGTTTTCTTCTGTTCCTGAAAATAAAGGAGAAAATGGTAAGAATTTAAGCGGATGCAATGATATGAGCTCTTCGGAGTTGGGAGCTTCTTCACCAAATTCATGTTCCTCTAATAGTTCAAAACACCATAAGCAGAGATCCCGATCGTCATCGACTACTTCCTTCTCTCGATTCTTTTCAAAGGGAAAAACTGAAATCTAAGTTGCTAAATCTTCCCTGGACATGATTAACAGATTGTCGGTAATATGTTGCGATTGCATCTTGTAAGCCATTTGTCTGGGTTTTCTACTTACAGAGTTGTTTTGTTAATGAGAGACAAGGTGTTGTATATTTTGGGCCAAATCGAATATTTCTGTTGTATATTTCAAAGGGCTACTTTTTCATTGATATTGAACTTAAGTAACTTCTATAAACATGATCCGATTTTATTCACATTTTTTTTTTCTTTTTTTTTTTTTTAAACAGACCTGAAGGTGTTGTGCCGATCTTTAAGTCCATTTTATTTCACAATCTTAATACTGCAAATTCAATGTTACTGTCCATTTAGAAGTATAAATTTATAAGAGAGAATCATATATTTTGTCTTCCAAAACTTTTAAAATTATATTTCATTTACATTGAATTGTACTTTCATCATTGACCTTATACAAAGCTTAAAATTTTTAATGATCTTGCATTATAAGTATATGATTGATTGTCTTGCAAATTTGCCATGTAACTCAAAATTCCACAAATTTAAATTTGCATAGGCTAAATATTTTGATTGTTATATTTTCTTGTTTATTTGTCCTAACATAGCAAGCTTGTAATTTAAATTGATGCGAAAACTATTCTACCTACATAAAATAGCAAAATTCTACAATTAAACGTTTACGCTACATCAGCATATATCCCCTGGTATTTAAATTAAAAAAACAAATCTTATGATCATTTTTTGGAAAAAATTTTTAAATAAAACTTATAGATTTTGATGAGATCTACAATTTTTATGTTCAAAACTTTTCCAAAGAATACTACCAAATAGATGATATTACGGCTCCAAAGTTTAATGAATTTAACGGATTTTCAAACAGTTTTTAAACCTGCTTCAAATCTGTTAAAATTTGAAGTCCCAAAATATATTTTTTGAAATATTTTTTGGAAAAAATTTTAACACGAAAGTTGTAGATCTCGTTAAAATCTACAATTTTGATGTTGAATTTTTTTTTTTCAAAAAATACTTGTAAATAAATTTGTAAGGCCGTTATACGGAGTGACGTGGTGTAACCGTTATACCCAAAAATCTCTCCATAAAATATTGCATACAAAGTAACATGGTATGTTACCATGCTTTTGACAAACCAAATGAAAAAAAAAAAAAAAAAAACTATACCACACAGTCCGACTTATAATGCTTATTTTAGAGTGATATGGACATTTCAAAAAGATATTACTTGTGAAGGGGTATCTTAATTATATTTTTAAGTAGGGACCTAGTAAAATAAGATAGCTCAAACAAATCCTACATCCTCCGGGAATTTTTTTTTTTTTTTTTTTTTGCCCATGAATATTACGAGAATTTACACCCTCCAAGGGTTTTTTTTTTTTTTTTTTTTTGGACATGAACATTATGAGAATTTACACCCTCCAAAGATTTTTTTATTTTATCTTTTACTGGAAATAAAATATTGTATTAAATAACCTTTCGAAAAAAGTAAATTTATACAATTGAAATAAACATCTATTGGGCTCCCAAAGTCATGTTTAAAACAGTTACTCAGCAGACTTCTAAACCTTATTGTATTGCAAGCTAGAGCCCTTTAATGAAAAGTACTTTTCTTTCAAAAAAAAAAAAAAAAAAAAGTATTTTTCATTTCAGCAAGAAGGATTTGTACCTTTTTACTTTTTCCACTTGCAAACTCAGTAATGTATCTTGAGGAGAAATATTATAGCTGCACTAAAAATTGAAGAATCTAATACGATCAACAACACATTGGTCAAGATGAAAAAAAACACTTAGTGGAACAGTATATTTTCGTGAACTTATCTGTTACGCAATCATATAAAGTGGATAAATTCCGAACAGAATACTATGATAATCTCACAAAAAATAAAATATTATAAAGTTTCTAGAAAATGTCCTCAAATTAGCCCTAGAATAAAAAAGAATTACGAGATAAATATAAAAGATTATTAGATGTGACTTTGGAGTTAATTTGATGTCATAAATTTGAGCATTAAAGCTTAATAAAGGTGAATCTGTATGTTTTGAGGAAATCCAAATTCTCTGCCCTAACTTCTATCCATTCTCTCTCTCATAGTAACTGCCAACTTCTATCTCATTCTCCCGTACAAACTCTTGAACATGTATGTCTTATTTCTAATATTTCTTTCTTTTGTTATTTTATAAATATTTACAAATCTGATATCAAATAAAATTAATAATTAACTATTTTATTCATAAAAAATACATATTTATTAAGAATCAGTATGATATTCTATGTTTTATTGATCATAATGTGATTTGCTGATAAGAACACTATAACAAAGAGTTATTATCGAGTTTATTTAATTTTGAAAAGTATAGATGATTAATGAAGTTTGAACTAACATATTATGAAATTTGTTGAAGAAGTCACCACGACCATCACCACGGCCTTGACCACCACTGCGGACACTTTCGGGCAGGTGACCGCGTCATGATTCTCCAGTATGACCATTAGTGCTGCCGCCATCTTATCTATGTCTACACATTGCTTCTGATCCAATGAGCCTTGAAATCGAGAGAAGATCTTTTTTTTTTTTTTTTTTGAGGAATAACCCATTTAGATCAAAATTAGTACACGAAAAAAAGCAGAAAAGCAAATTATATATAAAAGTTGATTTTAATTTTAATTAAATTTAATATTTTAATAAATAATTGTTTCAAAATTTTTTTGTAACATTATTATGTTGAACAAATACTATTTTGCACGTGTTAAAAATGGAATATTCTTTTAATTAACTTTGAACTAAAGTATTAAATTGTAACTTCTGTAAAAGTTACAGTTAACAGAACTTAGTAGCTAATTGTGACTTTACTAAATAAAATTGGCAAAATAAAATAATTATGCATTTTCTATTTAATTTTTTATTCTGGACGTTTTGGTTCCCAAAGTTCGGTAGTTATGCTAGCGTACGTACTTATTAGTCTAACATATTGTTTGTTAATAAAGAATATAAATAAGAATTTTTTAAATAAATTTTTTTTTTCATGAAAAAATAATTCTATAACTAAATATTCCACCACTTCTTTGCCATTTCAAATACTTTCATATATACTATACGACATCTGTTCTGCCTCAAAACATATATGACGAATAAATTATAATTATTTTAATAAAATAATTTTTAATTTATATTAAAATTAAAAAATATAAAATTATAAGAAAGTTAATTTTTTAAGAATTATCATTTATATTATATAATTAATATTTGTATATTGTACGGATGCAAACTAGTTCCTATGGATAATGCATCCGTAAGGTGCAAGAAATAATTACTTTATATATGTGAGAGCGACATAGAGTTATCGTACCTATAACTTATTATTAAAGATAGTTTTTATAAGTTACTCATATTAATGGATCATTTGTCTATTAAAGTAGTTGCTAATAAATAATAACCTACTTTAAATTATTAGATAACTAATATTAAAATATAAGAACACCACCAACATCCCTCTTATCCTTTAATATAATATAGACAAAATTTAAAATATTAAAATTAATCAAACAATTAAGTTTAAAAAAAAATTTTTTTTATTAAATCTAACATTTTTAATAAACTAAAAATTTTAAATTATTTTCGTAACTAATTATAAAATATTGATTAGAACAGTAATTTACATACCAGTATTAAAGATAGATATTCTTTTCGTTAATTTTGAACTACAGTGTTAAATTCTAACTTCTATAAAAGTTATAGTTTAACAGAACTTAGTGGCTATTTATAAAATAAAAAAAAAAGTAAAATACATAATTGTGTAATTTCTATTTAACTTTTTATTCTAAACATGTTGGTTTCCAAGTTTTTCGGTTGCTCTCCGGTCCTTATTTAGCTTTACAAATTTTTGTTTATTAAGGATACTACGGCGTATCCATGATGTGTGTCAAAAATAATTTTATTTTATTATCTGAGAATAATAAGATGAAGGATATAACCAATCTTTCAGTAAACTGAACATTTGATAGTTCATAGAATAGTTTTACCATAAAAATTTAGATTATTAATTCATATCAATTTAGATTATTCGGTTCAGATTAATTTTTTGTATTTCATCGTAAAGTTGAGCAGCATCTTTTTTTTTTTTATAAAAGTATCTATTTCTTACTAAAAATACAGCTCAAATGTTATATATAATTTGAGTGGTGTATTCTATAAGATATAAGTTTTAGATAATTTAGAAAAGACATGATTTTTATTTATTTAGTTTTTGTAAATGTGGAGTATTCCATAACAAATAGAAGAAATAAAAAATCTATTTGGCAAGCCCAATTACCTTCAAAGCCTCAATCCCCCCAAAACAAATCAATCTCCTCTCCCGTTTCAGCGACCCCCTCGGGCCTCTCCTCTGACTATCTTTTGTCCAGCCGACTGAACTTTCCTCCTCCCTTGATTGCTCTGCCTCCAGCTTCTGATCCCGCCGCCGAGCAAGGTATTTATCACCGCCTTGGCGCCTTAGTTTCACGGTATTTCTGTGGGGTCAATGCACCCCACTGGCTAAATAGTGGATCCCCATGCTGATTTTCATGGTAACTGGAAGCCCCTGTTCGTGATATATGTTCTCTAATAATGTGAATATTACGTATAATTGTTAATTAGTTTGTAGAAAAAGATTGAAAGTATCGAAGTTCTTAAAACTGTTTTGAGTTTTTTCCAGTTGGATTGTTTCCTCTCCATTTGGCTATAATTGGATTATGTTCATGTCATCTAATAGAAAGGATATTTTTCCTTGGTAGTTCAGAGTAGGTGTTTGGGTTTTGATCTGGTTGTTGATAATACTGTGTATCTTTAAGATTGTTAACTAATTTGTCATCTAATGTTAATACCTTAGGTTTGTGATCAAGGAACATGAGGAAGCTAAAGTTTCATGAGAAGAAACTTCTAAAGAAAGTTAACTTCCTTGAGTATAAAAGAGAGAGGGGTCACAGAGAAGCTCTAGTGACACGTCGTTACCTCCTTACAGAGCGAGATGATTACAAGAAGTACTTACTTGATTCTTTTATGTAGTATAACATTATGTGACTTCTTTTTTAATTCTTACGAGCCTTGCTGTTCTTGATATTTAGGTATTCAACTATATGTAGGATGGTGCAGAAACTTGTGAACATCTTAAAGCAGATGGATCCTAGAGATCCCTACCGCATCGAAATGACTGACATGTTACTTGATAAGCTGTATGTATGCTTTGTCTTATTTCTTCTTTTGGAAGTTATTCCTGAATAGATATTAGCTAGCTTAGCTTTGATGTCATACTTATCATGATTAATATAATGAGTGGCCATTTCTGATAATTTCTGCTTTCTTGATTCTTTTTATATTATCCAGTTTTCAGTTTTGTCATACTGTTGATTGGAGATAGCATTAATACTGAAATATGTTCTCTAAAAGTGCATGAGTTTCGGTCTTCCTTTTTAATATAAGTGAAGTTCATGTTTAGCTCTAGCAGTAATTCTAAGTCTTGGAAGGAGAACGATGGCACTGGATTAGATTTATTATAATCTATTTCAATGATATTATCTGTTAGTTACAGATGCAGCCAATAAGAGGCTAATTCCTAAAAAATGAATAGCGCAACGCTTTTTCTATTGATATTGAAGCTTAGAAAGAGCCTCTAAGTCGTATATATATATACGACTTAGATGGCACTGGATTAGATTTATATAATTAGCTTTGATGTATCCTTCTTGGGTAACACACTTGAATAAATATATGATACATTGCAACGTCTTATACTACCAAAAATAATAGATCTGGTTATGAGCCTTGTGAATCTATCCCACTATTTTCCTCTGTCACAGCATCCAGTCATAAGATATAGATATTAGCTGTGTGATATTTAGGATATAGAAGCAAGAGTAAGAGATACCATACTAGAGTTATAGTGGTCCGGCCAAATCCTGCCCACGCCCATTCTTTTACCTATGCTCCGAGGGCTCGCTTTAATTTGCTAGAGCAATCGGCTTGTCGATCAAGCTATTTATAACCTCATTTTTTATAGTTCAAAGTGAGAACCTAACTGCATCTCTTTTCCGGAATAAGAAAGCTACTCAATTCTTCTCCTTTTATTGGCAAAGAGAATCGCCTTTAAAGTTTACAACAAAGAAATAAAAATTCACAAGTCTGACAAATTCTCTCTCGAAGCCAAGAGATCCAGGTGTTGAACTAAATGGTATGCAAGTTGATGCTCTAGAATGATTTGATGGCTTTAGAATTGCTCTTTAAAGTTTCAAATATGTCTCAAATGAATAACATTACCACTTGTGACCATCTGAAGCCTTGGATATTTATAGCTGCACAGAATATGCTTCTAAGTTCTGACGTTTAGTCAACAGCTAATTTAGCCAAATATTGCATGACTGTTTTGTAATACAGTCTACTGAAATAGTGCTCTGTAGTTTAAATTTCAGCTGAACTTAGTGAACTTCATTTTATTCGTTCTCCCTCATCTCGTGTCCGTTTAGTACAAGCGATAATAACGTTACAAAGCTCTTAAAGTCTACTTTCAAATTGGACTCGGTTTGCTTAATTTGGAGCTTCCTTGTTAAAGGGCTGACAAGCTGTAACACTCCAATTTTTCACACCATACGAATGATACACGGGCGGAAGGATATGTGAATCTACTTTCATATGCCTATTATGGTGCTTCATTCGGATACATAGAAGATAACCGTCATATGAGCTATTTCAATCAAGCTACGAATATGTCGATTTGACTTCCATTGGGGATCTTTGTTTTCGCACTTCAACAAACTCATTAGTAACACTTTCTAATTTGTTAACATCAAAATCCCAATATGACCAGCAAAGGAAATTCTTCTTTGGCCAGATATGACATGCTCATATGGTGCCCTGGTGTGTCATGTGATTCTCCATGAGATTGAAAAGTAGCTCTTCATATTATAAATTATCCATGAGGTCGTATGTGGAGGTGTAGATAATGTTGTTCATGATAGCTACAACTTTCACTTACATATAAAAAATACTGATGGAGAGGGTCATCATTGCTTGTCATAAATGTATTGAAGAACTACCGTCTTGTTTGCAAGTTTTTCTAGAGAGGTTTAAGTGTCAACAGATGGAAGGAGTGTTATAATTCATGGATAACATTGGAAGTTGTGTTAGATGTTGGAATGATGTTGTAGGAGAGACCACCAATTTAATGTGGGAGGTTAAGCAGGTTCTTTGGTGTGGCATATATGGGCATGAATAGATGGATGATATTTGAGGGAGTACCCTGCATAATTTGAAAGGAATAAAGAACTATGTCCAATAGATTTACATGCACTAGAATTGAAGATGTGTAATGAATAGGCAGAATGATGTACTTCAATATGTCTGTTCTTAACCAAGGTTTTACGTTTCTGGCGGCACTCACTGAATTGCCCGAAACGTGCCGGCATGGCGTCTTTCTTTTTTTTTTTTTTAAATGCAGCACTGTTCATCTTTCTCGCGGCGCGAATTTGGTATTTACCGAAACACAGTTCGACACAGTACAAAAAACCTTGTCCTTAATGTTATGGTTGTGACAGCTGTATTTGTGCAGTACACTGCTCATGGTTAGGTAGTATAATTCAGCTGATTATATTTTGCTGATGTTATCCAACTCATATTAGGCAGTGACAAATGACTACTGACAGCAGTAGAAATTTTATTTCATCTTTTTAATTCAATGTCATCATTTACTAATGAAGTTTCCTATTGTTTCAGTTACAACATGGGTGTGATCTCAACCAAGAAAAGTTTGGTCAAGTGTGAAAAAATATCAGTGAGCTCGTTCTGTAGGTATGATGTCGTCGGTCTCAAGCACAAGCCTTTATAGGACCATGGCCTTCACTAATATGCTGGCATTCTGCACTCGTGTGTGCGATCCAAAAAGATATATTGTACCGTGGCGTCAAATGACCCACTTGATTTTAGGTGTATATATATCTATATGTGTGTGTGTGTGTGTGTGTGTGTGTGTGTGTTTAGTGTATTATATGGTAATTTTTTTTATTATTCAAAAACTAAAAACGTTAAATTTTTTAGAATTTGTATATTAAATTACCTAGAACATCACAAATACTTACGAATATTTCAAAACACTCACGAATATTTCAGAATATTTCAAAATTATATAGAACACTCACGAACATCTCAGAATACTCAAGAACACTCACGAACACCCCAGAATATTAAGAACCACTTCCAATGAGAGATATTCTTTGTGCACAATACAAATACTTATGAACACCTCAAAACACCTACGAACATCCTAAATTTTGATTTTGCTGTTGAATGAAATTTGATTTTTTTTAAAATAATTTTTTACTTCTTTTTTTTGTATTTATTACGATTAAATATAGAGTTTGAATTTATGTTTTGGGGTGTTTCTTAAATATTCGTAGATGTTTTGAACTATTTTATATTGTAGATACCTACGAATTTTCTGAAATTGATATGATATTCAAATAGTTAACATTCTTATTAATGTATTATCATAAAATATTGTTGTTTTTTATGAATCAACTACCCATCTTTATATAAGTATAATTTTCACCTTGTTAGTCACTGTCTACATTGCACCACAAAACTGTCTAAATTTCTCGCTCAAGTTGAGGGTCTAAGCATCATATAACATATGTCGACAACCCGAACTTAATTTCCACTTTCTATTATGTCCAGCTTGTCCAACTTATCAGTCAGGCTGGTGAATAATGAATTGACGTGAGAGCGAAAGATACAATTTGGAGTTGGAAGCAGTGGGATAACAGTTCTGGCAAGTGAATTTTTTTTGTACTCCTTACGTGATCGACAAAGTTAACCCTTAATTACAAAATGAACAAATTGAAAGAATAGGGGGGGCAAGTGGCCTTATATACTTAAAGAAAAAGGATTGGGAAAATTCGAACTTTCTTCTTATAACTTACTCTGCTCTATCATCTTTTCAATTGGTTTCATAAGACCCTAAGTAAATTGTAACATGGCAGTACCGAAATGAACTGGTTGATGTTCTGTTTCTTATGCAGGCGGAGATTAGCATCTGTACTGGTATATCTTAAGTTTGCTGAGCAATTGAAGGAGGCAGTGACATACATCGAGCAAGGACACGTCCGAGTGGGACCAGACACCGTCACAGATCCAGCATTCCTTGTTACTCGGAATATGGAAGACTTTGTTACTTGGGTCGATTCATCTAAGATCAAGAGGAAGGTTATGGAGTATAACGAGGCTTTGGATGATTATGATGTGATGAATGCTTGAGTGTAGTCGATGCGGATGCCTCCGACTGTTTGTATTTGGCGAGCCTTAGTAGGGGAACATGAACAAACTAGAACAAAGATAGCAAGTATCTAGTTACAGACACTTGAAAATTTTGCTGAGTTGAGCTTGACAACAATTTTTGTGATACTTTATATGGCATTGTATTAATTTAATATAAGTTTGTGGTCAAGTATTTGCTATTCCTATTTCATAGTGCAAGTTATGGAGTGATAAACAATTTTAAGTGAAATAACTATGTTTCAATTTGTTGGCCCTAGTTTTGTTATGTAACTAGTTTTCCACCTTGCGATGTACGTGCACAAAACATATATATAAATAATAATGTTAAAAAATTTGGTCATATATTTTATATATTTTATTTTATATAAATAAATAGTTATTGTTAAATATTATATTTTATATGTTATATGTTATTAGAGTAAAAATCAATATTGTTCGGCATATAAATGAAAATTGTATGACACATGTCGTGAAATAGTAGTAATATCTAGTTATATATATATATATATATAATGTATGAACATTCTTTTTGGAAAGAATTTTAAAATATTTTTTGAGAAAATTTTATTACATAATATGTAATGTAACGACTTGATACTAATTTTCTATCTACATGTAGACTATTTTTATATAAATTAATTATTATTTTAATTAAATTATTATATTTTATTTAAATTTTAAATTTTATTTTTTTATATTTTTTAAATTAGTTATATGACTTTGTAATTCATATGAATTAATGTTAATGTCATGTGATTTTTTTTATAATACCAAGTAGCATAACGAAAATTACCAAGTAGCATAGCAAAAATTATTTTATGTACCCCTATCACTAATTTTGTATACTTTTATGTAGACTACATATACACGTGCAACGGATTTGACGTCAGAAAGTTTTGTGAATATGTAATGTATCTACAACGCAAAATGCTGCCGGTTTGCAACAAGTGTAAACATCATGTAGAAGCGTGCTCTTTTAAATGTTATTAAAAATCATGAGAATTGTAGCCCTTTTTTTTTTAAAAAAAAAATCTAATTGCAAAATCAATTCAGCGTGGCCTATTGCTACTTTCACACAACAATCAATTTCGAGATTATTATATATAATAATGATATAGCACAATACATGGATTGTAGAATAGTGTAAAAGAAATTCTTTTTTAGTAACATGTTTTGTACCCTGGAATGTACAAATTTTAGTGATAAATTTATATGAAGGATAGTATTAAACTACTATTTTTCATATTTTAAAATTATATCTAATTACGATTTATACCAATTCCTAGATTACTATATATATGAAGCAATTATCATTTGCAAGTAAATATGTGGCAAATTTAAGTTGTCCTTTAACAATTCTTTTTTTTGTTTCATTTTGTACAATAATTTTTTACATAAATTAATTTTATAAACTTTCTATATGTCAAGTGCATTAGGCACGCTCAATTATCTTAATATTAATATCAATACATACCTTAAGACAGATTAGTGAAATACTTTTATTTTGTGAGAGATTTGTTTCCTACGGTAAATGTTAATATTAATATCAATGCAGACATTATAATTAACTCAAGATTTGTGAAAGATTTGTTTCCTTCGGTAAATGTTTATAATAGTTCGTCAAAGACAACTACTTCCATTATTTTTTAAGTGAATCCAAAAAATTTTGTTTAATAAACTTGGTTAAATTAATTATCATTCATACTTCATTTTTCATTTTAAAATAGTATTTTACAAGTATTTTATAATAGTTAATTATATTTTAATCAATTTTAAGGAACAATACATCTTTATAAATTATGTTTAGATATTATGATTTTTTAAAAAAACACATAAATATTAATCTAAGAAAGTATTTTATTACTATAAGAAGCATCCTCATCAACTTCCATGGCAATATTACTTTAAAATCCCTCCAAAATTTTTTTTGCACTTTAATCACTTTGACATCTTCCGATGAGTTTTTAACACCTTCCGATAAATTTTTGACACCTCCGACATGCATCTAACATCTTACATTTTGACATCTTTTAGTAAATTTTTGACACCTTATTGTTAATTTTTAACACCCTCCTGATAAAAAATAACACGTTGATACCTTTCTGATAACTTTTAACACCTTCTCGATTACTTTTGACACCCTCCACGGAAGGACTTAACTGCAATCAAAACTTAGCCCAGGACCCAAATATAATAAAACTTGTAACTTTGGACCCAAACGCAATTCTCCCTAAATATTAATCTAAGAAAATGTTTTATTACTATAATGTAATTATTTATATGTTAATGTATATGTATGTAAATATATAACTTTATAATTGCTTGTTATTTTATGAAATATATTTTTTTTTAATAATTATTTGCCGACCGTGCCTATGTATTAGGGGTGAAAACAAACCGAGTTCGAGTTAATTACTACTAAAATCAAGTTCTGCTCGATTGGTTTAGTTTGATCTCGATGAGCTACAGAGACTGAGCTCGAATTCGACTCGATTAAGAAAATCTCAAGTTCGAACTCGACTCGAGTTTGGTTCGATTATATCAACTGAGCCGAGCTCGAGTGGAGGCTGAATCAAACCGACGAGCTCTGGTCGATTGCATAAATTAGATGAAGCTTGAGTCGAGATCAAACTTGAACTAGTTTAACTAATTTTGTTATAAAAAATATTTGAATAAAATAAAAAAAATTCGTTTAGGCTCACAAGCCGAATAATAAAATGCTTAAGATCGGCTCATTTAATTATTCGAGATTAAATTCGTGCTCGAACTCAACTCGAACTCGACAATACTCAAAGTCAGCCCAATCTTAAATGAATTCAAATTCGAACTATTGGTACGCAGCTTAGCTCATTTTCGCCCGCTCCGGGTTTTTCCCTTACAAAATATTTGCAATGTTGGATTAGAATACAGCACGTGATGCTGCTCCTATCTGGCACGCAAAAGACAGGGGCGCGCACGTGCATGCCAGGTACTCGTTACATATAAAATCTGACAGCAGCAATCCGGCGGGCCCTTCAAAATCAAAACCCTAATCACCAGTGGCTGTTTGCAATGGTGGTGGCGCCGGCCGGCGGTGGGAGCAGCTGGGTGCCCACCGGCTTCAGCCGCGGGCCCCTGCCACCCTCTACTTCGTGCGCCTCGTTACCGCGGCAACGCACGCGGCTGAGATCGACCGCGACTGTCCCGGCCGCGTGACCGTGCCCCCACTCCCGACCGACACCCGTTGACCCATGCAGCTGCCCCTCGCCAGCTATACATATGAAGAAGGTGTGGCTCAGAGACGAAGTGCGGGAAAGTGAGGACTCCACCACCATTCCATTTTGAGAAATCTCTAGCTACGGGTGAGCGTCGGTGTTGGTGGATTCTTCCCGGTGTTCTTTTTAGATCATGATTGTTGAAACAATGAGAAATATCCATATACACAACTAAAAAGAACCGTTGTAATCAACTATTCTTACTCTTTTCTGTATTCATAATTTTAAATTAACCAAGTTTACTTACTTGTTTAATTTTCATATTTAAATAAGATTTCCACCTAAACTCCTCAAGAAAATGGGAGACTTGTATATCAGATCCTCCCTTGCGACTTTGTATATGAATAAACAATCGTTTACAATTCGTTATTTTGAACGTTCTAACAAAGATATATAATTAGAAGTTTTTTAGGAACAACTTTAAGTAAAAAATAGTAAATCACATTAAATTCTATTTTTTTGCACTTAAATTTTTTTTTTTTTTTTAAAAAACTCTAAATAGATATTTAAGACTCCAAGTTAGTTGTTAGCGATTATTTTTTAACGCACTATGATTTTTTTTTTTGAAATTAAAATTCACTACAATTTGAAGTCTCAAAGCATTTATTTAAAAATATTTATAAAGAATTTAAATATTAAAGTTATACTCCATCACCACAAAATCTCTTAAATATAATAATATAAGTATAATAGGCAGATTCTATAAATTTCAAAACAGAGCCGATTTGTAATGAATTTGAAACGGAATACTAATTTGCAAGAGGTTTAAGAAATAAGAGCCGATATGCAATTATTAAAAAAAAAAAAAGGTTTCCATCTATCTAATCAGTGTAGCATTTGACTGAAGAAGTTCGTTGATTGGGATAATAGGACATAGAATTAAGAGAAAGTAGGACAATTTTTGTGGATATAAATTAAGGACCAGAAACAGCCAAATCCACATTAAATATTTTATTTTTTTGTGAGATATTAAGTTCAATCAAATAGCTGGCGGTTGAAACAAAACATCTGTTAGTGTTTGTGCAAAGCATTCAGGTGCTGGAGAAACGCGTTGCAAAGTAGTTGATAAACGGGGCTTTGCCGTATCAGCCCTCCGTTTTCCAAACTTGCGCAAATCAGTCCCCAAAAACGCGTTTCTAAGAGGCTGGTTTATTTTTTTTGCAAATCAGCCCCCCAAAAATGCGTTCGGGGGGCTGATTTGCAAAATCCCGAAATAGGGGGGCTGATACGCAATTATCTATCAACAGCAAGTTTCATGCAGTTCCTACGTACTGCCTTCAAAGTTGGCATTAAATTCACAGTAAGCAACGACAAACTCTTTGTCAAGTACTCAGAAAAATAGTCCCCAGTCTCAGTGCGAGCGGCTCGGACGTTCGCCTCACGAAACGTACATTCCGAATTCGACTCTACGGGACATCCCTTAAAAAAGGATGTGGGGATCGAATATCCCATATACCTCGTGGAAAGTAAAATAGGCCATAATTTGATATTTTTTCGAGGACGTACACTAAAATCTGCCCTATCCCTAAGAATGTGATCCCTCGATTTGTGGAACATGGATCAGTGCCACCCATAAGTTTATCTGTTACGACGGTCGCTCAAAAAAGACCAATTACGGACAGAATTTTTTCACGTTAATCTCAAAAAAAAAAAAAAAAAAAAAAAAAGTACTCCGAAAAATAATGTAAAATAAAATATATCACCAAGTACATCTGGAATAGATGGTCGGACTTTCATCTTATGTAGTGGAAGCTTTAAGTTCAAATTTTACAATCGTCATAGAGGGTGATATTTATCAAGGCCGAAAGAGTGAAACTTCTTAATTGGTAAAATATGGATCGATGTTATTTATGAATTTAGCTATTACGACGAGTAATATCTAGTAGTAGTACACAATTAATAAAAATCTTATAATGTTGTTTTTCTAATTGAGATTTTTGTTTTTTTAAATTATAACCCCAACCTAATTAATATCGGTGCTTAAAAGAAAGATTGTTGAATCAGTATGTATTTTATAATACAAAGAAATTGAATAATTTTTATTATTAAATCGAAAGTTGAAGGGTAAGAAGTTTGAAATGTTATTTGCACATGATAAATAATTATGATAATATTGATTGCTTGAGATCTTAACAGCAAGATATACTATTACAATTATTGCAAACAATTTGATTTTATGGTCAGAGTTCCACTATACACTACAACATTCTTCATCTTCAAATATTCACGGCCATTTAACGTCTCGGTCGTTGTCTAAGCGTTTTCCTAAGACCGATTTGAGATCCGTCTTAGAAACCCAAACACTACCACGACCGATTGAGGAAGAGGTCATTAAAAATAATCGGTCATTTAAAACTACACATATCAACGACTGATATAAATTATATCAGTCGTTGAATATGACATTCAATGACCGTTTATTGTCGGTCGTTAAAACATCAGTCGTTGAAGGTAAAGAATGTTGTAGTGATATGAGTGTTTGTATTCTATCATTCATGTCTGAGTTGGATGCACCTATTATGTCTCTTTTTTTTTTTCTAGATGACGAGGCGAAACCTTCTCAGTGCACCAATTCTCGATGTTACTGGGAATACTATTTTTTAATCACGATCCATCAAGCTCATATTAGACTGGAACCGCGATAAGGAAGTAAAATCCGGCCTGGTGTGCGTCCCGGGCCAAACGAGAAGTACCGACACTCTATCCAACCACCACATTAGCAATTCAAGCTAAAAACTTACTGAAATCACATATTCCCCATTTTAAGGGTATCCGTTGGGATTCGAACCTGCGACATATGCTTCATGTGGTACCGTCACATTGCTAGAACCATAGATGGGGGACCATACACCTATTATGTCATAAAAGGAAAATATAGAAGTCAAATAGAATCGAAGTGACCACCATAATTGAAAGTCCACTTTGCAAGATGCATGGAGCTTTTGGTCTCAAAATAATTCAAGGCTGATGGAGATTTTTTTTTTTTTTTTCTTTTTTTTTTTTTTTTTAAAAGTCAAGGTTTGCAACATTCAATGGTCTTGAGATTTGTTTGGTCCCCCTATAAATTGTAAATTGTATTGAAAGGCAGATACATTTGTGCACAAGTTGATTGGTTTTTTTTCCAACCTTCAAAGAAATCCGGAGAAACTTCGGGTGAAAAGATAAAATAATCCTTCCAGCTACTTATTAAAATGATAATATCAGTAGAACCTGAACAGTTGGATAATGCATGCATCCTAAATATGAGACTAATTCCATGCACGTTTCTACTACGTACTAACCCAAAATATAAACTTTTTATCGTTTGAATCATTTCGGTACGTACAATCAAGAGCTCCATTTATCTTATCGTGCTATCCTTTTGATATCCGGTGCACAAGTTGATTGGCTGAACAGATACATCGGCACAGGATATAGTCGATCAAAAGACTAAACTTGGTCCATGCATGCTTCGCGACTATCCATTGAGTTGATAACATCTTCTTCATATTGTTCAGTTCTGCATCTTCAAATTCTTTTTTGTTTATTAAGTAAAAGAAAATTGAAGAAGATATCACTGCTGCAAATACATGTGATGTGAAGTGGGACACAGTTCAAGTTCCGATCTTTTTTCTTTTAAATAGTATTCCTGTGCCCATATGTGTTCTTGTTCTACAATGAAAAAAGGATTTTGAATTTTCTTTTCCTTTTCTATTTTTGAAAAGACTAATCTTTTCCTCAGAGGAAGCCTCATATTGAATATGAAACATTCTATGTGTGCATACTGTGACAACAGAATTTTTGTTCATACTTGTAGAACTAAAAGTCAAACTCGGCATAGAAACATTTGCCGACACCTACGTTACCAACGCACCAACTCGCCATACCAGGATTTTGATGAGACCTGAGATAAGTTTACTAGCGCTATACCCTTTTTTTTTTTTTTTTTTTTTGAGATGACGAGACGAAATCTACCTGATCCCAAATCAGGACCATTTTCTAACCGACAGGTATCGAACCACTATGGTCCGGCCTGCGGTCAGGTAGTAAAACTCGGTGTGACGTCCTCTTCTAGACCACACAGTGGAGTAGCCCTTGGGCCCACCACCTTCGCACATACCGTCTGAAAACTCGGCGAACGCACTTATCTCACAACGACCAGAAATTCGAGCGAGTGCACTCTTTACCGAGGTTCAAACCCAGGCGCTCGCTTCCTAAGGCAAACTCTCGGGCCGCCCCAGCTGGGGGCGGGGGGCTACTAGTGCTGTACGTAGTTATCCATCACTTCCATAAGCTGACATCATACAATATATAAAACATTTCTCGAGTGAAATAATTGCTTTCCTGCAGACTAGCATTTTTAGCATTATTATTGCAATTTTGTCTTTGTAAATGGTCTAGATCGTAAGCAAAAATAAGGAACAGTTGATATCCATCAACTTTTAAAAGTATTTTTTGTTTTGATTTCTTAACATTTCAACAAATTTGCTAATAACCTTAAAACTAATTGTCTTTTTTGTTAATGTTATTAGCTAGTTGAGGAGCTAATAAACGTATTTAAACATTATTCATTATTTTGAAAGCCTTATGTATCTAAAATAGAAAAAGTGCTAGAGACAAGGGTACTAATCTATCCCATCCACTTAGCTTGTATAGAAAAACAAAAAGTTCAAAAAAAAAAAAAAAAAAATCGTTAGTGTTAAGCTGACTAGTACGAGCACTCATCATAAAAGGCGGCACTTTAGATTCAATTCTTGTTCTTTATAAATGAAAAAAATTTGTAATTTTTTCGATAGGCAGACAATGTGCCAAAAGTCCAGTTTATAGACTATAATTCATACTCTATCATGCGTATTCATATCAAACTACATAATAGATAGCATAGTGATGAGATTTGTCCTCGTTATCTAAAAACATACTAATAACAATTAGTTAAAGAGACTACTAATTTGAACTGTTTTTGTCAAGATTTTTCTTATGTGAAGAATACTATTTCACTTTTAAACTTTTTCCATTATTTGGCGAAGGCCTCTTTCAAGTAGCAAAGCACATGGACACCGGCAGCTGCCTGCAGCTACCATTTAGATCCGAAAAGTAGTCATGTCTGATATAATGCAGGATTTGGCCCGACATATGACATAAGAAGGGATGCTCGCTAGTTCCGAGAAACTGACCTGACGCTTTCATTATGGACCTCGGCTTAGTCAGGGGTCTTAAAGTCGACCGAGGTCAGGAGGTGGGCATTCGATGCTAAGAGTAAGATTCGGTGATTACAGATACAAGCACACTAACCGGTGATTACAGATCGACGCCGAATTTGAAATATCTAAATTGCCTTACTTCAGACTTTCTATGCGGACACAAGCATCGTCTATAAATACTGTATACAGTTGCTTGTGTGATAAGAGACTGGACTTGGGCTACTTCGAGAGGTGAAAGTACTAAGACTATTAGTGAGAGAGTTTTCTTGTGACCAGAGGTTCTATTACCTCAGTTCACAAAGTGAGCGGAGAATAATTATATTATTTTTTTTACTTTTTCACTATGTAAATTTTTACTGTTAGTTGCATAAAAAATCTGCGAGTTTATCTCGGTTCAGCCGAGACTTTCTACATAAAACTCGGGTGTGTTTTGTGTGCTTGTATTTATTTCTCAACTAATTTCTATATTCGAGCATCTATGTTTATTTCTTAACCAATTTCTATATTCGAGCATTTAATATAGCGGTCGAGATGTGATTGTTTACAAATAAGAAAGCTTCAAATCCTAAAATTTATTATGACATTAATTGCTCGCAAACCAGGATTGTGCTGCTCAAAAGTGAACTACGTGATATTTATTTATTTATTTATTTTTTTTTTGGGGAAAAAATTGTGAGGTCTAGGGTTCATAAGAAAGCTCGCTATCCACGACGAATTTTGATCTATTGAATCAATCTAACTTTAAATTTACTAAACATTTGTTTCTACTATTTGCTAAGTCATTGAATTTGTAGCATGTAGTTGTTTTAACTTGGCCTTTGACGTGTAAATAATTCTATGTAATTACAGCACATTAACAAAGATGTGATATTGCCGGCACATAAGAGCGAAATAACAACACCGAATCAATTTCCATCTTTATTGAAATTTGGAGAGAATAGATATATATCAGTCATATTTCGAATAGGACTATTTCGGACCCTCGGTTTGAGAATGTCAGCACCTAAGAACATATAATATAACCACTCCCCTCCCTATAAAGGAGAACCTGAAATCAGTTTTCTCCAGGAGGAGGAAGAATTCCCTTAGACTAAAAAAATGATATTGAATCAATGTTTATTTAAGTATGATTCAAAAAACATTTGAACTTAGTTAATCCTAATATAGAATTTCAGAAATATATTGGAGAAAGATTTCTTTATCTTACTGTTTATTGTCTTCGTAATCTTACCTTGTCATTTTTTACCGCACACATTCCGAGCCCCTGAATTGCACTCATTACATGGTGAGAATTATGCTATTTGGAGAGGTAAATAGGAGCTCATAGCAGTGCCCAAATTTGAATGTCAACGTAGAGAACTTGCAGAAACAGGTCATCGGCCAGTCAACTTCATATGTTTGTGGATCATGTTTGGTTGAGCTTTAAATTTCTTAGGACGCTGCTATTCACCATTAACTTTTTGATGCTACGGATATAACCATGCATGCTGCATCACGATTTATATCATATATATTCTGATATGACGATTGCCATCAAGGGCTAATCAATGGCATTTCTTATTTTCTTATCACTCTGACAAAGTTTCTATTTTTTACTACTATACATCTTTTTTTTTCTTTTGAGTCTTGACTGCCGATTTCGATTTCTTTTTTTTTTCAACTAAAAATGGTATGCGTTAGGATAAAGTCCATTCCGATCAGATATTGATATAATTCGAAATCCTGATCTACTCTTCGTGAAGAACATACTATAATTTCTGTGCTAACCAACTGAACTAATAATTATTAGTAGCTACTTTACAGTTAAGTACATAGCAGCGAAGGTAAACTGTCGACATAATTAGAGGCTACGCTTTTCTATCATGTCATCTTCACATCACTGTCAAAATTAAGAGAGGAATTCAGAGTTCAAAAAGGATATTTCTCCTACTTCGCTTGACCAATAGGATTTGATCTTTAAACATTAAATGTTCGTATGATCACAAGAGCAATAATCAAATGTACCCTTGGCCCCATTCATGGAAGCCTTTTCTGAATTATGTTTGTTTTAATGTACAATTCCATTTGAAGGTGAAGTATGATTTCCAATTTAATCATTACAAAACACCAGGATCCAAAAAAAACCGTTATTCGTCAAACTCCTAATTTAGTGCATTTGAATGGTAGACTTAATGCAAGCAATAAAAAAGAAACTACAGTCAATTTGAGTGAATTTTTGGGATAGACTTCCTGGCTAAGAAGCACGGACACCGGTACGGGGGCACGACACGGCAGAACACAGAGACACGGCAATTTTAAAAAAAACTAGGACACGGGTACGGCTGTAACACGGTAATAAAAAAAAATATAAATAAATAAAAAGTAACTTATACGAAATATTTAAATATTTATAAATATAATAACAATATAATATTTAATAGCAAATTCATATATAATATAATATTTCACTTCTTTGAGATAATTTAAATACCAAAATTTTAATTATATTAATTAAAATAAATAAATATAATATTTAAGTATGTAAATATATTATGTTATTTATAATTAGTTATATATAATATGTATTTTTCTAAAAAAATGATATTTAAAAAATTGAATTTTAAAAAATAATAAAAAATGGAGTCGCGTGTTGGACACTTCTGCCCGCGTGTTCGAGCCGTGTCCCAGGCATATCCGACCTATTTTTTTTTATTTTTTTTGGGACACGTGTTCGGACGTGTCCAAGGCGTGTCAGTCCCCGACACTATATCGACACTATATTAAGGCGATTTTCAAAGAGTGTCCGTACTTTCCTTGCTTCCAGGGGTTCATAGACTGTAGATAATATGAGCAGCCAACCTAGGCCTTGAGAGGCATTCATAAAATTTTTGCCGTGGTGCGATAACCCAAAAAGATGGGAGGACCTGCTGGGATGGAGGTTAGATTATGGTTGGCCCCTCCTCTATATTAGAAATTTGGGGACTTTTGTGTATCAGTCCTCGTTTTCCGTTCTTCGCGCATTTCAAGGCCTCTGAAAATACGCCCCCCTCCCCCCTCTATATTAGAAATTTGGGACTTTTGCGTATCAGTCCCTCGTTTCCATTCTTCACACATTTCAGCCGCTGAAAACGCCATTTCAGCCGCTGAAAACGCGTTTTCAGGAACTGATTTGCATTTTTTTTTTGGCAAATCAGTCATCCGAAAATGCATTTTCAGAAGACGATTTGCGAACCCCCAAAAATAGGAGGGTGATACGTAATATTCCCTAGAAATTTTACAATACTCTACACATAAATTTTGTTACTTACATCCAACTTACTAAAACTCATTACAGTGATCTAAAAAAAATTTGAACTATAAAATTATTTAGTAAAATAAAATACATAAGTTTATAATACAAAATATTTTCAAGCAAAAAATTTATTTAATATGATAAATAAATAGACAAAAATACTGGTCACGAATAAATTAATATTTATACTAACATATTTGATAATTATTTCGAAATACTTATGATATTTTTAAAATATTTTAAACTTCTAAGTTATATTTTTTTATTTTTCTAAACAACTTTATAATTTAAAATTTTCAAAAAATAATTTTAAATGTAAGTATTTATGAGTTTGGAGCAAGTAATGGAACTTATACCTGGAGCATTATCAAATTTTCCCCTCTATACAATATAATAACTAAGCCTTTTTACACACAGTGAACTAATGTTATTGTTCTTCAAGCGTATAGTTCTTTCTATTAAAGAAAAAGAATAAAAATTCTTCAATTTACTTAATTCATAGTAAATCGACTTTAAATAGAGAGCGTTTCTGAATTTATGTCCGTTGAGTATGACGTCATGTCACTCCGAACCAATAAAATGGTGAAAATATAAGTCAATGCTTGAAGAAGAAACCGAAGGGCAGAAGTCAAAGGAAATGACCAAGAACAACTCCCAATTTGAATGATGTATACGATCATGAGCGTAATTATCTAAGGCTCTTACAGGGCAGCGCCGTTCGCCGCCGCTCGACCACCACCGTTTACATAAAATTAAAAAATTCACCATTAAACACCCAAAATAATCATATAGAAACAATAAAAGAAAGAGAATATAGTCCAGTTCTCACGGGAGAGAAGAGGTGAGAGAAATGAAGGTCATCTCTTCGCAAGGAAGAGTTAATCCTCCCATGTGGTGGTGGAAACCAAACTCCTCCTCCGCTCGCCGGAGAAGCGACTGAAACGCGGGGCTTGAGAGGTAGGAAATAGGAACTATATATCTGCTTCGTTTTTCCCCGACGTAGACGACGAAGTGGCCCTTAGGAACATCCTCCGGCAGCCGGTCTCTTCCCGCAGCTCCCCTTCCCTGCAGAGTGGTGGAGCATCGTTTCAGCATCTGCTTCAGAGTAGCCTTGTTTATGCTGCCACTCCCTCTCCTCTCCCCCATTGTTATCTGTTACTCAGGAGAACTGCTGGTTGTTTGATGAGTTAGAGACTTGAGAGGAAATGGGGATGCTTTGAGATTTAATAAGGAAGGGGATGAAAGGAGGGCAACTGGAATTTTATAATGCTCCAGAAATAAGTTTTAAAATTTATATCATATCTATTACAATTTATATTTAAAAAAAAAATTTAACTCTAAAATTATTTAGAAAAATAAATTATATTTTATAGTATAAATTATTTTTAAAAAAAATTAAATATTTTGTCAAATAAATCGATAAAAAATTATAGATAAATAAATTAATTTTATACTATTATATTTTGCTATTTATTTTTGACATATATTATATAATTTTATAAAATAACTTAAATAATAAAAATTATGTATTTTATTTTTCTAAATAATTTTATCTTAAATATTTTAAAAAAATATTTTTAAATATAAATTTGGATAGATGTGGTAAGTTTTAAAACTTATATTCGGATCATTATAAATTTTGTCCAAGTGGAGGGGGAGGGACAGAAGCACGCGGTTGATGCGTGTATGTGTCCGTGCAAAAGGACATGGGGACTTAAACACGACTGTGCCCCTCCTTAGGACATGCACCTGGTGTTATTTCTCTGGCCAATGAAATAGAAACTTTGTCGTGGGATAAGATATTCAGAGTTGCACCTCAAGCCTTTTAATATTTTTAAAACTTTATTAAATAATAGTAGGAGAGCATGTCAAAAGTTATTTTGTTATATTTATGTTTAAAACAAATTTGTGAGTTTATATTTGACTTAATTTAGTAATTATATAAGAAATAAAAATTTATTCGTAGGATGGTACAAAATAGAAATTGATTTGTCATTATTCCTTTCTACTTTTACTAATTATATATCCGCTCTTATTTTTATAACATTCTTCAAATATTTTCTTTTTTTGTCCATAACTAGACTTTCTTTGAGTGACCGTCGTAACAGATAAATTCACGGATGGCACTGATCCCTATTCTACCAATCGAGAGGTTCCATCCTTACGAAATTTTTTTTCTTGATAATTGCTAAATTAGTCTAAAAATATATGTATAGTAAAAATATTAAATATGAAAAATAAATTTTAGTATGATGTATAATATTTTTATAATCTTTTAAAAAAATATTTTTAGATAAATAATTTAATACTTTAAAATTTATTATGAAATTATGAAGTTTAAAAATATTTTTTAAATTCTTCCTATAAAAAAAATACAGCAAAATTTGTTTTGGTGTATTCAAACTTATTGCAAGGACGACTGATGAGTTTAAAGTTTAAACTCCTATTTGGTCGGATGGGGGTTTCAATACCGTACAAGAATTAGTCTGAGTTGAATGACTTCTTAAACCATCATCCATCATGTTAGGATATGGTATGATTTCTTTGGGGTAAAAAAAATGGATGATACCATATCAGCCTCCTCTTTTTAAAGATTTATCGGATCAATTCTTAAAAACGTATCTTCAAGAACTGATTTTGAAAAAAATTAGCCGCCGAAAACGCGTTTTCAGAGGCTGACCCAATCTTTTTAAAAAAAGGAGGAGTGATATAGAATTAAAAAAAAGGCTTGTACTGAGTCTCTATTTTAAGTTTTGTATTTTAGTTTCTGAAAAAGCGAAAGCGTGACGTGACATTTTTACATTTCTAGGAACTGAAATGCGTAAATCTTAAAATAGATAGGGCTAATTTACATTTATTCCAAAAATATCTCAGTATAATTTTACACAAGGGATAGTCACGTACCCTACAAACCATTTTAATATTATAAATAAATTTTCATTTTTGATTAATTTATTTTAAATATTCAAAATAATTATTTCAGAAGCATATTTTTAAAAATTTTAAATGCAAAAATTATAAATTACTTCAAAAGAAAAATTTTAGTTAAAAGTTTTAAAAAAATAAATATATATTTTGAGGCTCTTAAATATTAATAAGTTGGCGGATAAATTTTTAAACACATTAAAACTTTGTTGAATTTTTAAAAATTTTATTTAGAATTTTTTTTAAAAATAATTATAAATTTAAATTATATTTTTATATTCAAAATTTATAATGAAATTAAAATAACCAGCTGATTTGCAATTTTCAGAACCGCTTATATGCAATTATCCCTTTATGTAAAATGTTACTTCTATGATTTTCTTGCCAAAATATAGTAGATGACCAGCCAAATTACCTATTACGTACCCCGATTTATCGTTATTTTGGAGTTTGACACCCTGTTTTACGAAAGAGGCGCTGCGCATACCTCCGTCCATTTTATTACTGACGGCGTTAACAGAGCGCTGACGTGGCACAACAAATATTTTGGCTGGACCAAATTACATGTTACATACCCCGACTTATCTATTTTGGACTTTGACACACTGTCTTACAAATATGCTCCAGATCAAATTACAATAGCTCCACAACTAACAATCACTCCAACTGATCTAACACTTGCATTATAAAACGATATATATTTCTAAATTTACAAACGCTAACAAATTACAACAAACTATCCCATCTGATACAATTTAAGCTGAGAATGCAATACAAACCAATTGCAAGAACTTATGATTTTACATTTTTTAGTTTGTAGAAAAGATTTTAAATAATATTCCATATCTCTGAGAGCGTTGATGTAGGGTGAAAAATGAAAGCGAGCTGCTTACGAGTAATCGGACGTCGAACTCATTTTAAAGCTCAGCTCGAGCTCGAGATCGAGTTGAAGCACGATTCAATCTCGAGTAAGAAACGAGCCGAGCTTGGCATTGTGTTACTCGCACGTTAGGCTCGTGAGGCTAAACGAGTTTTTCTATTTTATTCAAGCATTTTTTAAACAAAATTACTTAAGCGAGTTGGAGTTCGAGCTCGACTCGAACTTGGTCTAATTCATGCAATCGAGCAGAGCTCTAGTCGAGCTCGGCTCGAATCGAATAAGCTCGCCCATTGATACAATCGACCCAGCTCGAGTCGAGTTTGAGCTAGAGATTTTCGAGTCGAGTTCCAGTTTCGACCGAGCTTGGACTTAGTGGTATCGATTTGAACTCGACTCGTTTTTCACCCCTAGTCTTAATGTGCAATTTTGTTATTTCGAAATTTGAAGTTTTAAACTCTTGATCTCTGTGGTTTTTTTGATGGATTGATATATATGAATATATTATTTACAATATTAGCTACAAACTGAAAAAATACGGAATCAAAGTCTTGCAAGTGCTCTGTATTGCCATTTCTCAGGCAAAATTATTAGATGTTGATAGTTTGTTAGTGTTTTGTATGAAGTATATATCTGTTAATTGTGGAGTTATTTTGTCTGGAATATTTTTGTAAGATAGGGTGTCAAAGTTCAAATTAGTGATAAATCGGGGTATATAATATGTAATTTGATCTGGTTGGATATTTGCCGTGCCATGTCAGCGCTCTATTAACGCCGTTAGCGATAAAATGGACGGAGGTATGCGCAGCGCCTCCTTCGTAAGATAGGGTGTCAAAATCCAAAATAGCGATAAGTCGGGGTATGTAATATGAAATTTGGCCGTAGATGACCAGAAACTTTTGACCTAAAACATTATCCAAGCATACAACTGGGAAGTATTTTGAGATGCGTGCAGATGATCGCGCCCATTGAATTTAGGGGTAATTCCATATCAGCCCCTTTTTTTTAATTGTCCGAATCAGCCCTGAAAACGTATTTTTAGGGGCTGATCCGGAATACCTTTTAAAAGAGGGGGCTGATATGGAATTATCCATTGAATTTAAACGTGGTGATCCCACACCGTACGGAAGTTTTATAAGAAATATTTTTTTTTATAAATATTTAGTATAAAAATTATAAATTCTAATAAAAGGTATCATTTTTATATTAAAATTTACAAATATGTCTAAATAAATATTTTAAAGTCCTAAAATTTTAACAGATTTAAATATAGTTTAGAAATTACTAATATTTTGTAAAATACTTATATAGAAATATTTTTAAAAAAAAATTGACATCAAAATTATAAATTTTATCAAAATATAGAACTTTTATACTTTTTGAAATAAAAATTCTTAAATGTATTTTTAGTGCAGTCAAATTACTGCACCAGATCAATTCACCCTTAAATAATTAATCTGATATATATATATATATATTTATATATATATATATATATATTATAATATATATATATATATAATATATATTATATATATATATATATATATTATATATATATATATATATTATATATATATATATATATATATACATATAAACTCCAGGCTATTAAAATAGTGAGCGCCATGTCGGCACTTCTTATAACTCACAATATGCCACATAGCGTCCCTATTATTCTTATCAATGTGACAGTGCACTTAACTATAATAAATATGTAATTAATCACATATTTAATGAGAGTTTGAATTCAATGCATACTTAATATATAATAATAATTTTATTAAATATAAAAACTATGTATAATTTATAATATTTTATTTTATATATTAAAGATAAATAATAATAATTTAGAAGAATTAAAAGGGTCATATCAAATTTAATTAATCTATTATATTATAACAATATATAACCAATGGGTGATCAAAATCGTAATTTTTACTATGTAATGAAGAATTTTAAAGGTCATCATCAAATTCTTAATAATCTATATATAATATATTAAAATGGGTGATCAAAATCGTAATTTTAGATATATAATTTGGTATTTTTTTCTCTAATTACATGTGATATATAGAAATATTAAATAAAAATAAATATAATTTATATAAAATTAATATATTTACAATAAAATAAGCTTTCGAATAGTATTATATATATATATAGATAGATATAATTTACATCTGTGCATTAAACGGGTGTAAATTTGATCAAAATCGTTAAATTATATATTATTATATTATTATCATTATTGTTATATATAATATAATATTTTAATAAAAATAATTATTAATTTATATATTAAAATATAAGAAGTTTTTAATATTATAATTTATATTGGTAATTAATAACCGTGCATCGCACGGGTTCAAAACTAGTTATGATATATTTTGTTCATCTAGAAAATGCTCTTTTCTTGTTCGCTTTTGCTAAAGAATTTCATGCACAAGATATGTCACAAAGGGAAGTGTAAAAAGAATATATATATATATATATATATATATATATAATTCATACATCTTATCAAATTGTCCAACTTTTATATTAAATATTTCAAAAAAACAAAACCATATATGGTTTTTATACAGTTAACGCGGCTACACTAGATCAATTCACCTTTGAATAATTCATTTGATATAGAAACTGTTCCTTTCTTGTTGGCTTTTTGCTAAAGTTATATATATATATATATATATATATATTCTATTCTCAGTTCGATTTGAGATAGTTTTTCGTAAGTGAGTTGTGAACTGTTAGATCGAACATTTTGATCACGATCAATGGTTCAAATTGCATCTTCCAAAATATAGTCTGGACCGTTAATTATAATCAAAATGTTCGATCAAATGGTCCACGACTTACCTTTACGGAGAAGCTATTATCAAAGGTCGAAGCATATATATATATATATATATATATATATATGTACTTTCGGTATGTTCCAAACTAATGTAGGCCAAACTAAGCCAAGAACCTAACCAGTATCTCTGCCATTGCACGATCTGGTCCTACGCGTTCGGTTCCAATTAGTTTTTAGGACTTTTCAAAGTTAACTCCAACATCCGCACATTATTTGCCTTCCGTCTGTTTCATCTTCTCCAAGAAAGCATAGATGCTTAGATATGCATTGTAACAAATATACCGGATGCCGAATAATATTTTAGTCTTTAATAGTTATATAAAGTTCAATCGCTAAATTTTTAATAACTCAAACAAATTAATCGCCGATTCCAGTCGAAAGCCTACTGCGATTGTTATATATATCCGGATCCCAGTCGAAAGTCTTCTATAGTTATTATATATATAGCCCTTCATATTAAGATGTTAGCGACTATAATTATAGTTTAGTTGTCAAAATCTATTTTATGCATAAAATAATTAGCTAAGAAAATTATATTTTGTGATTATTATTGTTTAATTGTTGAAAATCTAATCGCCAATTATCTTTTTTGTCGTAGTGGCAGCAGCGTTTGCTACAGTAGGAAGGTAAGGGTTCAACCTTCTTGTCCATACTTCGAATAATTTTCATTTCGTGTTTGCGTTTTTCTTTTGATGTTTGGTTCCATAATCTCAACTTCATCTCTTACACTTCGTATGGGATAATTGAAGGGGACTCTTCTCAGCCCCACTCTACCCCACCCTCTGTACTAATTCCTTGAACACATATTTATAAATATTTTTAAAAAAAAAATTCAAAATAAAAGTTATAAATCTCATTAATATCAACAATTTTTATATTGAAATTTTTTTTTCAAAAAAAAATATTTCTAAATGTGTATTTTTTAGGTTCTAAAATTTTAACACATTAACGGATTTTAAAACTGTTTTTAAACCCGTTAACACGTTGGAGTTTAAAAATGTTTATTTAGAAAGAAAAATTTTAGAAAAATTTTCAAAATAAAAATTATAGATCTAATCAAAATTTACAAGTTTCATATTACATTTATTTTTTAAAAAAATACTTATAAAAATATATTTTAAAAAATTAGAGTAGAAGACGAGATAAAGAGGGGGCAAAAGATTTGAATTCTAATTGAAGGGTGCAAGCACGTCTCTTGGGATATGGGATTATGTTTGGATTACTCTTGGAATGCAGGGTTTGGTGTTAGAATTTTTGTAAGGACCACTGTGTTTCTCGTAACATATAAATCTATCTTCCTTAGTAGAAATGGTTGGAAAAGAGTGTTTCCCAATATCCAGTTTCGTTTATGCTGTTCTAGTACCCATGTGTACTTAGGCAATATCGTTGTACAAACGAATCTCCCAACAATTTCGACTATATTTTCATAGGGTGAAAAAAAAAAATCTTACTTTGTAAAATTGCTTCAAGTAAATCCTTATTTTAAAAAATATAAAATCACTCTAAAATATATTTAAATAAATATTTCTAAAAAAAAAATTCTATAAAAAAAAATTTAGTATGCTCTACAAATTTTTATTTAAAAGTATTCAAAAAATATATATTTTTAAATAATTATTTTGATTCTTCGAATTTTTGTAACCAAGTTTTAGTCTTTAAATAACTTATAAGTGCTTTTTTAGAATAATTATTAATTTAAAAGTTATATAACATATAACCTATATATTTTTTGTATTTAATTTTTTTTGAAAATAATTATAGATATGTATTTTAATTTAATTTAGTAAGAAAAAAAATGAAGTGTTTATTTTGTAGGATGGTACAAATAGATGGGCTAATATGTAACTATTCCTTCTCAAAATTCTAATTAGCCCGTAATTAGCTGTGGAAATTATTTATATGTAATTTATTTCGTGATGCATGCTTAGTTCTATTTAAGCCGTACGGAAAAAATTAAGAGGAAAGTAAAATGTGAGACACATTGATATCCCGCCATGGCTTTGGAAAGTTTGCTTCGATCTAGCTTTCATACAACTATGCATGTGAAAACGATAGGAAATCCTGAAAAAGCAGGAGAAATTGAGTTCCCACACACTTAATATGGAACTAAGCATGAAATTTTCTCAGGATCACTATTATTAATCAAGATCATCATAACTCTTAAAATATATATAATATTATATGTAATAGTGATTATATCAGTATCATCATGATCACTTGATAGATAGTAAATGTTTTATTAATTGTGGTCCATAGTTGGTAAGATCTATATACAATGCACGCCGCTAGTGGCAGCAATAGATTTACCAACAAATTCAATAATTCGTATGTTAAAAAAATAAAATAAATTTTGGACGTAAATTTTGGAAAAAACTTTCAAATATAAAAATTAAAAATTTTAATGAGATCTATAAATTTTATGTTGACGATATTTTCAAAAAAATACTTCTACATATATATTTTAGGGCTTCAAATTTTAACGGATTTGATACAAGTTTTATAACTATTTTGAAACTCGTTAAATTTTGGAGTTCCAAAATATTTATTTTAGAAGCATCTTGTAAAAAAAATTTTAACATGAGAATCTAAATCTTATAAAAATATACAACTTTTATATTGAAATGTTTTCTTAAAAAATGTTCATAAAATTTATTTTACATTTTTAAGGTATAATTGCATTTCAACCCCCATAGTTTCAGTCCCACGAAATACGTTTACGCACCGACGTGGCGCGTGACTATTGAAATAGGGGCGCTGAAATGCAATTATTCTTTCTTTTTTTTAACTATACAAATTGATGAATTTTTTTAGTAAATCAATTGGCATGATATGCATTTTCCATATTCGATAATTCTATAACAAACAAGGGAGTAAGCCTTGGACTCAAATCCTCTGCCTCCATTCTATATTCCGTCCTCTATCCCAAACCTTCAAAACACATATTTATAAATAGTTTTTAAAAAAATTTTCAAAATGAAAGTTATATATCTCATCAAGATTTATAACTTTTATATAAAAAATTTCTCCAAAAAATATTTCTATATGTATTTTTTAGATTTCAAAATATTAATACCTTAACGGATATTAAAACTGTTTTGAAATCCGTTAACATTTTGAGGCTTACATAATACATATTTAGAAGTATTTTTTGAAGAAATTTTTAATATGAAAATTATAGATCTTGATGATATCTATAACTTTCATGTTGAAATTTTTTTTAAAAAAATTTGTAAATATATGTTTTGAAGGTTTGAAACAAAGAATTGGATAAAAAGTTGGGGCAGAGAATTTGAGTCCGTAAGACTTGGAGGTACCGTAGCGTGCCGCCTTGATCAAGGTGTTGTGGGAGCTGCCGTTGCTGTGAGCCATGCATGGCCCTACAAACTTAGAACGGTAGAGACACGTCTTCTTTATTCACACTGATAGAGATATGAGTGCAGAAACCATGTGCCCCTTCATCAATTAGATCCCTGGTAAAACAAGTTTGCAGCTGCTATTAATTACAACTCTACAATTCAAATACATGAAAATCACATATCAGTCCATAATTTTAAAAACATCTACAAATTAATTTCTAATTTTAAATTTATTATAAATCAGTCTCCTATGATTTTTAAAATATCTGCAAATAATTTCTAATTTTAAAATTTATTACAAATTAGCCTCCCTCAAAATACCTACTATAAGTATTTTTTTTAAAAATATTTAAATATAGAAGTTGATCATATCAAAATACCTACTTTAGAAGTGTTTTTTTGAAGAAAATTGGAATATGAAAAAAAAAAAATGTAATCAACAACTTCTGTATTTAAAATTTTTTTAGAAAATAATTTTAAATATGTATTGTGGCTTCGAAGTCTTAGTAAGCTTAAAAATAATCCACTAAGATGCTGAATCTTCAAAAATATCTATTTGGAAATACTTTAAATTCAAAAAAAAAAAAGAAAAAAAGATTTGATGTAATGTATAACTTATATATTCAAAAAAACTTCTAAGTAAATATTTTAATTGTCGAAATAGTATGTTATAAACGAGGATTTGTTTGTAAACAAAGTTTCAAGGGAGGGACTAATATGCAAGTCGCCATCAAATAACGCTAATATGCTATAGCTACAGGTTGAGTCAGATCTCTATCTGTCAATAAGTGTTCGAATGTAAAGATTAGCTTTGAAGAGAAGAATTAAGCAAACACAAAAGACACATGATTTTTACATACAAATACTCGAGAAATGAGATAAATTCACGGGCTTTCTCTTTTGTGTCCGAAATCTCCTCTACATAAGATAATTCATCCTATTTATATACAATAAATGCTCATTTTTTAAAATATTTACAAGAAAAGTTAAAAAGATGTCAAATATAATAGGCGGATTTTTATTTGGAAGACTTGTTATATTTGCTGGACTTTCATTATCTAATTATTCTTTCTTTTCTAATAAAGTAATCATTAAATAGCTTATTAAATGACCGTCAAATCTGCTAATATTTTTTGTTAATATGATCCAAGTTAACTATCTTGGTTAAGTATGTCAATACTGAAGTCAGCCAATACTAGGACTGTCGATACTGAAATAAGCTGATACTAAGGCCATCTACCGATACCGAAATCGTCTGTCGCTGCTGAGGTATTCTACCGTTACCAAATCGTCTGCCGATATTGGGGGGTCTTCTGCCGATACTGAAGTCTTTTTGAGTCCGAATTGAGACGTGACTGATATTATGATATTGCCGAGACCTATTCCGAAGCCTACCAAAGTTAAGGTACAGCTAATGTTAGTTGAATAGTGCATTTAGCATGCACATGTCTTTGAATTCCAACTATCGATCGCACGCCACGTGGCAATTCTGATTTTATGTTAAATCAGCTAGCAATTGAAACAAGAACTTCACTTAAATTTGTGCCTATTGAAACCATGTGCTGGTCCGAAATGAACGATGTGATGTCAAAAACATTTCTATTTATGTTTATGGGCGAATTGGGGTTTCTAGCATTGATCTTCTACGATATTTGCTTAAGACACAAAGCAACAAAAAGAGCCATCTTTGTTGCAAAAATATCTTCCGGGAAGAAAAAGTTTGTGCATTGAGTTGTCTATTATGTATCACTTAGCAATCTTTTTCTTAGTCTTCAACGAGAAGTAAATTTTTGATGTAGTTTATAACTTTTGTTTTTTAAAAAAAGTACTTCTAAAAATATATTTTAATTGTCAAGATAACATATTATAAACAAAATTTCAAAGGAGAAAAGGCTGATATTCAAGTCTCCCATCAAATAATACTAATATGCTACAGCTACCAAAACTTAGAACGAGAACTTCACTTAAATTCGCGTCGATGTATGTATGTGTATGGGTGAATTGGGATGTCTAGCATTGATCTTCTACGATATTTGTTTTGTTTAAGACACAAAGGAACAAAAGGAACCATCTTTGTTGCAGTTATTGTTGCAAAAATATCTTCTTGGAAGAAAAAGTTTGCGCATTGAGTTGTCTATTTACGTATCCCTCGGCAGTCTTTTGCTTAGATCTTCAACGATTTAAAATATGCTTTAGACAGATAGCGATATTGAAAACAAATACTTGCAGAGTCGAGCATAAAAGGCACACAAGATATTTTGTATGTAAGGATCTGGCTAAAGCTGGCGAAAGATTAAATGAAGCTCTCCAACTAAGTGTATAACTGTTAGAATAAAACTAAAAGATTTTCAATAGTTTCATTAGATTACAGGCAATGTACTGAAGTAAAGCTGCAAATCTTCCTACCTGATGGAAAATACTGGGAAACTGCTGCCAATAATCTTGGAGGACACATTCAGGGACGAGGGATGTGTCGCACTTGATGGACGAGAGCTCAGGAATTATCCCATCTAGATTCGGCTCCTTGTACCGACAGTTATAAAAATATTACGCTAATAGGTACACACACGTGCACCCTTTCGTGTCCGACGAAATACTCCCAAGTGTTTTTCTAGAAGAGCCATATAATGATCTTGTGCGGATAAAATCCTAGCTCTAGATAAGACATGTAGCACTAAAAAAAATATTTCACAATATGTAACCTAGCTCCGGAGATGTACATATAACTCATATGTAAGAATTTCAGTACATACATTTAGATAAAAGCTCATAATCCACGGCAAGAGCATGGAAAAAAGATTGTTGCACTGAGGTTTAAAAAGCAATCATAAGTAATATAGCATGGATATAACCTGTCACTTATTAGGATAAGAGACTCCAATTATTTTAGGAATTTAACTGAGGCCATCGTCAAGGAACTCGGCTTAGTTCGAGGTTGCCACTAGGCCGAGGTCGCAAAACGGTCAATTAATCTCAGTGCAAGAATTTGTCAGAAGCAAGAATAAGTCAAACTTGAGAGTAAAAATCAGCCAAGAACGATCATGAGATGACACGTGGCACGATAAGAATGCGTCGATCGTATAATTAGATTTTACACCAAATTTGATATCCCGGATTTTCTTATTGTTAGGGACGTCATCTATAAATAGGAGAATAGCAGGCAAACAAAGGGACACAACTTTTATTATTCTGAGATGACTCTTATATCTACATATAGTTTAAGAGGGGATACCAAGACTTTGCGAAAAGAGATCCTTAAACCAACTGAGATATCAATGTATCGATCGGTCCCTTATCCACTGAGTGCATTATTCTTTTGTTGGTTGTGTATGACCCGAAGTTTTACCTCAGCTTCGACCGAAGGTTTTCATGTATGATTGTTTGTATCTCTCCTTAGCCACTCCGGCCTTCGAACTTTAATTACATCAGTCGGGATCACGATCGATCAACAAGAAACCAATTATAATTATAATGTAAGTTATTGAATCAAAATGCAAACATAAAATTTTCTATGATTTATGTGTGCTTCCTTTCCGCTTACCTTTCTCTGTTTTTTCCGAATTCAACTTATCTCCGGTTTTAAACCATTTCTATGCGACAAACAATCACTACAAAATAATACACATGCATCAGCTTAGTGTGTCCTGATGCATGACATGGTGTAGGAATTGAAAATGAGGATCCAAAAAGTGATCAAACATTATAAATTGCTAGAATTAAAAGAACAGTGCTATAGCAGGACAGCCCCCTTGATGCATCACTTTCTGAAAGCAGCAGAAACAGTACATAGGTGGTGATGTGAGTAAATAAGTTTGAGATTGAAAGGAGGAAATAAGTTTGGCCTTCTATTACTGCAACAAGGTGAGGCAAAGGCCAAGACATGCATCTATCAGTACTCTCCTTTGACCAGTTTAGTGATTGTTGTAATACAAGAGGATGATAGTCCTTCACATGACAACCATGTTACTACTGTTTCAACTTATTTTGTCATATAAGTAGTATTTGGCTGTGGAAGACGGTGACTTCTCATGCCAAAATAGCAAATAAACTTTTTAAAGTTACACTCGGCCATTATACTTGTAAAAGAATTAGTCGACGCCATGTGAGTGAATTCACCTGGCAATTTCAGGGTCTATTTTCCTCCCACTTCCGGCCCTCCTCCGAAGTGGAGTGACTTGTGCGAGAGCGGATCATCTCTGGTAAAACCACAGACGATTTGCTTGTGCTGCATCCTGACCGCCCGTTTACCTGGCACGTAAACGAATTTTATATAAAATTTTCGTCGACTTATTTGACCTATTTTTAAGCATTTTTACGAAAAATTTTGAACTATAAAGTTGTTGATTTTGATGTTCCCTACAACTTTGTAATCGAAAAGTTTTCGAAAAAATATCAAATATTATGTCAAAAAAATAAACAGACTGTCAGAATTTGCAGCACATGCAAATCGTCTGTGGCTTAGGTGACGATTCGCTCTCGACTTGTGCATATCACCTTATTGCCTATTCAACGAAATGATTACCCCTTTCGGAAATTCTGGTTGACTATGCTCACAATTATGAAAGGCACGATAGTCCGCTACCATGCGCGCTACCTCACATGGTTGATCTTTCACTTTAGTGGATTATCTCATTTCATCTTTTCTTAGGAAAAAAAAACAATTAGTTGTATTTCAGAGGTAAGCAGGTTGACAAACTGCTAATTATCATGCAAAGTAAAAAATGTCCTTATCGTCAAGCTCTAATCACCTCTAATACGGATAAGGATCCCCATCCGACTTAGCCTCCGCGCTGCAATCATCGCCTACGCATTTGTATGTAAACATATCATGGTGGTGTGGGACAATTATTAACTGGAAAGCAGAAAGCAATGAGAATGACATGGCATAACATCACAATCTAGTGAAAACAAAAGCTTCTGATTCTCTTGTGGTGTGAACATGATATTGCCTGCTCTTGTATTAAGATGGCGGTCCTATTCAGGAATAGGAAGAGCTTTTTACATCGCAAGGAAGATAATACACGCACAAACTCCAGATGGAAGAAGCATAAGAACCTTTTCGGTGAATAGGGCACCAGTTTCATCACAAAAGGAGGCATAGGTATTGATCGAGTTCGTACCCGATCGGTAATTTGTGTGTTCGAAAGTAGAGGGAGGCTCGAAGAGATGATAGGGAGTGATATGAGACCATATATTTAACGTGGAAACCCTCAAATTCCAATCCGAGGTAAAACCACGGGTCGTACGTGACCAACGAAAGAAATTCACTAAAGGGATAATAAAGTATGAGCTACAAGGATTTGGGCCGATCTTTATAAGTAGTTCGGGCTTTTTCGCTCTCTGCTCTCCATTACAGTGGATCTCTCCTGTATTCGAGTCAAAAGTGGAACCACGTTACAGTACTGTAGATAGCTATTTATACACCGTAACGGTTATCATCCACTTGCGCAAGTTGCGGGCAAGTGGATGCGTAAGTTGTTATCCAGACTGGCGCTAGTTTGAATTTTCCGCCAAATTTTTCGTCGAGAATTTGGCCACGTGTCCTCAATCCGGAACTTTGAATGAACTGTTGATATAGAACAGAGGGAGGTCAGCCTTATTTTGTCAGTGCATCGACCTAAATAATGCACCGACCCTAATTAGGCACCGACCTTTTCGAAAAACAGAGGCTTAACCCTCGATCAGCGACAACCAGGTCGGTTCGTATTTTCAGTACTATATCAGGTATAGTATAGACAACATGTCTTCTACAGGCATTTTGCTGGTTAACTTGATTATGTAATCTAGGATACGTATTATAATAAAAATATTTGTTGTTCAATTCATAAAGATGCAAAACTTAGTCAAGCTTCATGACTCGTGCTTATACTCACTCTTCGAAGTGCGTGAGGAACACTTTGATTATCTCAATGCAAAGTGCGGTGGGATAATTTCTTAAACACATAATATGCCATGATTAACACCTTAGAAGTTTACTTCGTCCTGTTGCTGCATCCTATAAATGTCCTATATGAAAAATATCATTCTTGCCAATATTTTGTACAGATTATCTTTTCAAGTCACATGCATGCAAAACGAGCTTCTGTTATAACAATGTTTAGTAATATACATTCTTCTGTCACTTTCGCAATTGCCACATCAAAAAATAGAGGATCAGTTCGGATGATACTACTCAATGTAAAGCCGTTGTGCTAACGCTATACAAGGTTCAAAAACTGCTGCCAATAGTCAGTTGTTACTATATTTGTAGAGGGGCATGGTATAACAGAAAACTTTATAATAAAATGTTTACGCAATGTCAGCATATATCCTTCTTGCGTTTTAAATTTTAAAAAAAAAATTTACAATCATTTTTTTTTGGAAAAACTTCCTAAATAAAACTTGTAAAGTTTGATAAGATTTACAACTTTAATATTCAAAAAATTTTCTAGGTGTTTTGAGACTCCAAAACTTAATGGGTTCAACGAATTTTAAAATATTTTTTAAACTCATTTTAAATCCGACAAACTTTGGAGCCCGAAACATATTTTTAAAGTATTTTTGGAAAAATTTTAAACATTAAATATTGTAGATCTTATCAAATCTACAATTTTGATGTTGACAATACTTCTAAATAATTATTTTTTACTATTTATACAGAATAACGTGGTATAAAAGTTACACCTAAAAATCTTTCTAGCATAACATGGTATAGGCCATTTAATATGTTAGAGAGGCAGGGCATAACATGGCATAGGCCATTTAGCAGTTCAAAGGACCTCAATACCTTAGCACATAGCAGAAACAACAATTAGGGGCTGTTTGGTTTAATGGAGTTGGAAACTGAAGTTCCAAACGCAGCAGTTATAAGTGCTGGAGGTTGTATTTTTATGATTTCGTAATGCAATAGGTCTGTTTGGTTAGATGCAGTTTAAACTACTGCAGTTGAAAAGCTGTTGTTTGGTTTAATGCAGTTGAGTCCTGCAGTTCTAAATCTAGCGTTTGGTTTGATGTAGTTGGATGGATATAATTACCTACGGTAAACTTACCTCCCAAATGATTTTTTTTCTATATAATATTATAAATTTTAAAGCTATGTAATATTATTAAAATAACTATATTAAATTTTTAATAGTTTCGAATTCCTAATTAAAGCTTCTTATATTTTTTATGTATTTCTTTTTTATTAAAATATTAAGAATTACTAAAAAAAATATTGAACATATGTAAAACAACTTCAAATATTTAATGAAAATATTAACAATGTTATAAAAAAAGATAACTTTGATAATGTTATTTACAATTGTAATGATAACATACATGTTAAAAAAATATTCATGATTCACAAATATATTTACAAAAAATTGTTAATTAAAAATATACAATTGGTATTTTCATTCAGCTATTCCACACGCGTGTGATGGAGAACTTGCTAGGCTGCATCAGGTGCCCCATCTGGTATTCCGATATATTGCTAAAGGTTGCTCTCAGATGTCAAAAAATAAACTAAATAATCAAAGAAAATATCATCGAAAACTTTAGTGTATCACTTGATGTGGATAAACTTTTTAATACCTTAACGATATTACGCAAGTATTCTGGGGACGGCACCGAAACCTTAAACCTACCTATAGGACAGCACGACCATATTCGAAATCACCTTGTCTTAATAAATAGCGCACGGATTCCTGTCACAATACTAGCACAATACGAAGGTTCCTAAAACATACCTGCACAAATAAAGAACCGGCACAAAACTGCTAAAAAATTGCTACAAATGCTCAAAACAGAGAGACATCACAACCTAGTCTCCAGCAGTATGCATAACTGCTCAAACAATACATCTGCTCAACCAATGCAGCACATCAAACAATGTATCTGCCACAAAATAATGCATATGCTCAAACAGACGCACAAGCACATACCTCCCAGCTCATCCTTACTCAGTCTGCAATGAGCAGTTATGGGACTGAACTAAACACAACTGCACAAGCACATACCTCCCAGCTCATCCATACTCAGTCCGCAACAAGGTTTGAGCAGTTCTGGGACTGCACATAACACAACTGCACAAGCACATACCTCACAGCAATAAACCCCAACCTGCAGCAACACCTGAGCAGTTTTGAGCAGTTTTCTTTTGCCACGCATACAGTTTCGAGCAGTTTTGAGCAGTTTTTTTCTGCGCAGTTTTGAGCAAATAAACCCGTGTATATACCATCTCATATATCAGCACATATACCACCACACACTTGCCAAAAGCACAAGTACAACCTATCTCAAACAATGCCAAAAGCACATATACCAGCACTGATAATAGAAAACTGCTCAAAAGCAGCAGAACTACCACCCATCTCAAACAAATGCCAAATACATATACAACATATTACTGGCAAAGAAAACTGCTCAAAATCAGTTGCAGTCCCAGAACATCATTGCAACAAAGCATATACACTCCCAGCATATTTCCAAAAGTGCTCAAAACTGCAGCACATCCCAACACCAAATACACAGCCAAACCACAAAAAATACCATATGTCTAACCTGTACTGTTGGAATACATTGATGAATCAGCATGCAAATGTTTTATTAATTGTGCCGCTTGTAATATCTTCTAACAAAATTTCTAGATGAACCCAACACAAAAATGTGATAAAAATCATTCTCAGAGTTTCTACCCAATTCTTCTAAAACTCCACCTACCTCTTTTGATGAAGGATTACCCAACATTTCAAACCTTCTAAACGTTGCATAAATTATCCAAAATAGTACAGTTAAATAATAACTCAAAATTACACAAGTCTCGATACAACAATTGCCGCACCATCTAACAAAATTTAAATTCACTGTAGCAAAATCCAATCCAACTAACTAGAAGCAGATCACAAGCTGATAAACGTCAGAGAAAATCAAATCTAACAAAAATTATGTTATAGCGGAATCCAATATTGCAAATTCAATCGAATGACAAGCAGATTACACAGCTGACAAACAACAAAATAAATCTAACAATGTCTAGATCATAAATGGTTAATTACCTGATTGTGAGGAGGAGGAAGCGAATCTGGATCCGAGCTTAGCGGGGAAAGAGTTTAACCTCGAGATCGGCCTCGATCTTTCTCGCCTCTTTCCGCAGCTCTTCCCACCCAGATTCTTGTAGATCTGAGCTCGAATCCCCCATTGAAATCTTAATCAAGCTTTAACTATTTCAGATCTTAATTTGCAGTTGTTTCTACTTGCCTTCGATTTGTTATTCTTTCTATGGTGTGGTGATAGATTGCAGAGACAATCTCACAGTGATAATCACTCGAGAGAGGGGCGAGAGAAGGAGGCGATTGCAGAAAATCGCTCGCGAAGGACGACAATCGCGAAAGAAACAGAAGTTGCAACTACGGGTAGGATTTGCAACGCGCGTCGCCTCGCGAGATTTGCAACTGCGGCCATTTTCAGCGCAGCTCGAACTGCAGCATTTCACCCTCCAACTGCGGCATCTCACCGGTGGGTCCCACGCAACTGCGGCAAACCAAACGCGTGCGTTGGAGCCGCGTCTTCGAACTGCCAGCAGTTAGATATGAACTGCTGGGAAACAAACAGCCCCTTAGTTTGTATCAAGGAGTTACTTTATTCTTTGTCTATAAAAATATACTTAACGGAAATTAGGTGCTCATTAAGTCCTTTTGATCAGCTCACTTAATACTTCAATCTCATGAGCTTGCAACCTAAAATGAGTATTTGTTACCTCTGAACAAATTCTCGATACAACAGAGAGTGTGACTCCATCAGGCTCTATCCCCAACTTATGAAAACCGCGAAACAACATTCGGAGTAGGTATTTCATCAAACACCTTGTAAGCATCTAACAGATAATGTTTTACATCTTAGCTTTCGGTTTTTGGATTCAGATAATATTAGTGATTAATGCTTGACACCTTAATTTGTTCATTAAATCAAGTATGAAGTGAATGTGCAGTACAATAGCAAAAAGAAAATTGCCCTTAATGATTATAAAACGAACATGAATTTATTATTTTATAATATTTTTCAATAAATATATTTCTTTGTAATAGATGCTTGACGTTGAAAAGGAGTCTCATAATTCTGCTTTCAAACTTGTTAAAGATTTCATATCTAGAAATTTTTGCTGCTATAGCGGCTGTCAATAAAGTGGAACTTCACAACATCTGGATTTACAATGTAAGATCTGCTTATTACAATTTATACTACTTAAAATTCCATGCTTTTTCCTCTGTTCTTCTCCAGGAGTAACATCTTCTGGTCGTTCCTGGAACGCTTATTGGAGGATTAAAAAGTATTTTATATGCAGATTCTACTAACAAACAGGAAAAAAAAAACAGTTTCAATCTTTGAAATCTATTCTAGAATGCTAGAAATCATGCAATATTTGATAGAAAAGTATTTGGGGTAGTTGCATATCAACCTCCTTTTTTTTTGGCCAAGCGCGCGCAGCGCAGTGGCATGCACCCTCTGCCCCTCCTAGGGCGGCCCGGGTTCGACCCTTGGGGGGTCACTTGGAGAAAATCTGACAGAGTAGTAAAGTCCGGCACTTTCAGATGTTCTTACAATGCAAATGGAGAAATCCCCCTCGGGCTTCTTTTTAGCTATAATTCTGATTTTAAGTTCAAGAACATCTGACAGAGTAGTAAAGTCCTCGCCTTACTATTAAAAAATCATTGGTTCAAGGTCTGTAAATTATCTCTTTACAGTATGAAAGCATATACTAAGCAAAAGATTGCCTGCTCTATGTTCATAACATATGCTCCGACGCATGCGAATCTGGTATATGATAGTACTTCAATTATGATTCTTGGTTTATTATAATTGATGATACGGTAGACAAAATCAAAAAATTTAGTTTTTGGAGTAATTGTGGTTGTCTTGCGAAAGGAAAATTTTAGCATACATATGGACAAAGCAAACGGAACAAGGAAAATGCTTGTTACAAATGACCACCAAAAGTTTCACAAATTGGCAAAAAAATTCCTCAAAATCTCTCTCCCGTGCTGTAAGGAATTGTTGTGTGAGAATCTTGCAAAACTATTGGCTTGTTGGTGAAATTTCTGCTGCGGCTAGCAGCACTCATGGAACAAACTTGCTCCTTGTTCAATTAATGGGCTTTTTCTGAAGGATTCCAACTGGCCCATAAAGAAGCTCTAGATAGTTTAGGAACGAAAGGCTGCAACAAGGCCGCTTAATCCAACTTTCTCACATGTATGTCTTGATGGAACAGATGAGGATCATTTGCATTAGATTCTATCTACAGATTTATATACTTATATTTTAAAAAACTAGCTATATATAGTTTTTAAAATAATTTTAAATATTAAAATTATAGATTTTAATAAAATCTACAAATTTTATATTTATTATTTTTTAAAAAAAAATATAAATAGTTGGATTATAAAATCGTAACATCTTAATGGATTTTAAAAAATTATTTTTAAACCGTTAAGAATTAGAAGTCTTAGAACATCTAGAAGCATTTTTTTTAGAAAAAAAATATTAGATATAAAAAAATATAGATCTAACTAAAATCTATAATTTTTATATTTGAGAATTTTTTAAAAAAATATATGTAGATATTATTTTAAATATTAATACACAGGATGATGTATAAAATTTAGGTGCATATAATCCTCTTCTTGATGGAGCATGCTAGATTTCAACATATATCTCGTAATGTGAATGTTGTTGCTCATCATTTGGTCAAATATCGTAGTAGGCTTCTAATTGTCCTGTTCCATTTTATTCTGCTTTGTATGTAACGATTTGTTAAACTCGACTTTACAAATGGAATACTTATTCTTTACAAAAAAAAACACTGGAAAACCAGCAGTTCTCTTATAATTATGGTTTATTTATGATTTATGAGCAAAAGGTATTGAAGTGAAAATAATTTTGGAATATCTTGTTCTTAAAAGAAATGATATTTTGACATTTAGATCGCAGTGTAAGTGAGTTTATCTGAGATTATAGCCTTAAAAAGTCACTTACAAACAAAATTTATGTTGTTATTTAAAAATAAATATCTATTATATATTTTTAATGAGGAAGGTAAGATTTATCATACATAGATGGGATAATAGCATATCAGCTTTCAAAGTTTTACTATTGCATTTCAGCCTTCAAAAATATATTTTAGCGTTGACGTGGCGTACTCGCGCGCCGCTACGTAGCGTATTTTTATGTTTTCGGGGACTGAAACATACAACTGTTGATTTTAGGGAGGCTGATATGCAATTATCCTTATATAGATTTTGTAGATCTAATTCCTATCAAAAGAGAATACGGACCTTTTTTTTCTTTTTTGTAACATCAACAATTTAGAAGAGCATTGCGTTGTTACCGCCCAACAACCAGCTTTTTTTAAAAGTGATAAATAATTGGCGATCAACCCACCGATTCAAATAATTTACGAATCACCCTGCCGAAATGTGTTTCTGCGCACCGCCACGTGGCGCGTTTCCATATTTCGAGAGCTGAAATGCACATTGTTGAAATAAAGGGGCTGATCTGCAATTATCCTAAGCTTTTATCCCCAAGGAAGTGTCAAAGTTTCAAGCTTTATAGACTATGAGTTAAAGAAAAACTAGTTATAAAAAAGAAAAAAAAAACAAATTGAACAATATAACTTATAACAGTCTAACTTATTAAACACAATATTAACACAGCCTAGCGTTATATCTTTAGATGTTCATTATTGCTCCACCATCAGCCTAGCTCTTTATCCATACCATACATTACAACGTTAGGAGAAGTACGTTAGGTCCATTTAAGCCAATTGATCCACATGTCTATGTTTCTAACATCTGCAATAAATGTCCACATGCTTTGCTGGAACTTGTCCAGAGGGTGGTCAATGGACATCCCAATAACTCGTTCAGAAGGAAAAGTAAAAAAAGGGTAACTAGTGACAAATCTATACATTCCATTTCCCATATGTAAATTTATTAATGGCAAAGGCAATTTTGAATGTCACCGTCCTCGAGTTATTTCATAGTTTTTTCACTTTAATTTTGCCCTCGACTATAACATTTTCTGGATCCACATCTAAACACACACTTGCATCCATATTCTGTGGGTTGTGTGGTTCGAACAAAAAAAATAGTTACAACGAAATTAACACTAGTTTTAGATATAAATGACTTAGTCATGAGGGACTAGTAATTTATCATAGTATCATATTGAGTATCTACGCGAATAAATATTTATGTGACCCTAACAAAAGCTTATATATATTGAGTCTCCATTTGGTAAGCTGAGATATCTCAATCTTGCAAGATTTGGTAGGTAATCTTTCAAAGCCAGTGATCAAACATTTGGGCCTTTAAAATACTCCCACAACCCAAGCTTGCCAAGCTTTCTTAATTATAAATCCATATATTTGATAGGAATGTAGTACCTCAAACTGCATCAGCATCATCAACTTTAATGGATAATAAAAGTAATTAAACCATATTCTATCTATGTTCTACCTACTTAGTCAATTTTAGTGTATTATGTTACTGGTTTTCTAACTTGGAAAAGCAAAAAGTTACAAGTCAACATTCGTGATAGCATGCTTCGGGTCCTAATTAGAAATCTGACTTTATTTTGGCGGTATATTTTCGTGGCCGCCACGAGGCGAGACTTATCGTATGTTTAAGAACGTACACGCGTATTACTATCCGCCGAGTTATTGACTAGTGGCGTACACGCGTATTACTATCCGCCGAGTTATTGACTAGTGGTGCGAAAAGTCAAACATAAAATAAAAAAACCTTCCTAAGGTTAGTTTTATTGCTTGACACCCAGCAACTCCGCTGATGAGAGCATCTTGACTCAAAAGAATTTAGGGAGAGTATAAAATTTGATTATTTCTTGTTTGGTTACATAAAATATTTTCTAAAATAAAAGAAAATAAGCAGGATTTGCTTTTATAAACGGTTTACTTCACCACAAGTGAAAAATAAATGTATTTCCACTACAGTCTTCCCATTTAACTCATACATTTTATAGATTAGCATTGGGTATCCTGAATTTTGTCTGTGCATAGATTTTAATATATACTAAGAATATAATTAGCATGATCAGATGAAGCATCCACAATAAAGAGGAATTAGATTAAAATAATTTCTCAGAAAGTATTTGTGTGTAATATTTGTAGAACTAAAACGATAGCCTAAATGATGTTGCTTAATCTATCTATATATATAGAAAACTCGGTATTAAAATAGTTGAGCGTCATATGGCACTTCTTATAACTCACAATATGCCACATGGCGTCTCTATTATCTTACTATGTGACATGTATCACTTAAATATAATAATAAATATATAATTTATCACATATTTAATGAGAGTTTGAATTCAATGCATATTTAATATATTAGTAATAATTTTATTAAATAAAAAGTAATTATAATTTATAATATTTTATTTTATATATTAAAAATAAATGATAATAATTTAAAAGAATTTAAAAGGTCATTATTAAATTTTTAATAATCTATATAATTATATACAATATATACACAAGGATAATCAAAGACGTAATTTTTGCTATGAAATGAAGAATTTTAAAGATCATCATCAAATTCTTAATAATCGATATATAATTAGATACAATATATACAATAGGTGATCAAAGTCATAACTTTAGGCATGTAATTTTTTTTTTTCTCTAATTATACGTGATAAATATAGTATAATATTTTTAAAAAAAAATATATTAATTTATATAAGATTAATATATTTACAATAAAATAAGCTTTTAAATAGTCTTATATATATATAACTTAGATCTATACATTAAACATGTATAAATTTGATCAAAACCGTTATATTACATATTATTATTATGAATATATAATATAATATTTTAATAAAAATAATTATTAATATATATATTAAAATATAAGAAGTTTTTAATATTATCATTTGATGACTAACAACCGTGCATCATATGGGTTCAAAACTAGTAAAGAGTATAAATTTCTAGTGCGTGCAAGAAGTGGCTATGTGTTTTCGGATCACCTATGCACGGACACGTTCAAATTTCATTTAATACACAACTCAAACATGAGGGAACATATGTCGAACACGATAAAAAAAATATCCAAAAACTAAAATTAAAAAGAAATTTGAACACGCGAGTTCATGTTATATTTTATATATTTCTTTTAATTTTTTAGAGAAATAAAATAATATATTATACTAGCAATAATAGTATCTAATGTAATATATAGTTATGTACTCAATTATTATATATTTTTTTATAAAATTAAAATTTTACTGTTTAAATTTATCTAAATAACGTAAAATATTATATTATGTATAATTTTTATTATAGAATATTATTATATTTTTATATGTTCAAATATTTAATATAACTTATTTTTTTAATTAATTATATTTTACGTGTCCGAACTCTACCCGTACGCTTGTTTCAAAATTACTATATTTTATATCCGTATCATATTATATTTTTATACATGTGCCTGTATATGTGCTTTCTAGCTGATGACGATTCGGGACAAATTTTTATGTACCCGAATAGCAAGCAAGGCATAAAATTTCACACTATTTTATCCCATGCATCAAACATGGACTAGATATCTCATCCCAACCTTTAACTTCAAAAAATTCATCAAAATTTATTTATTTTTTTAGAATACGATATTATCTATATTGAAAATTAAAATTCACAAGCTTAAAAAAAAAAAGAATAATTGTACATCAACTCCCAATTGAAACTTTTTGTATTTCAGCACCCGAAATATATTTTCACACCGACATAGCAGTATGTGAGGCGTTTTTTCGCGTTTCCGAGGATTAAAACACGAGATCCTTCGGGCTGATATGCAATTATTCTTAAAAAAATGTGTACCAGTTAACCTCATCGTACAGATGACCCCACCGTCCAATATGATTAACACGAGGAAAGCAAACAAGGACAACTCCGCTGCAAGTCTAGCGGGGCAACATGCTTACTATGACTTTTTTTTTTTAATTAATTATATTTTTTATTGCGTAACCGAATTCTAATCGTACACTCTCTTTTACAAATTACTATATTTCGTACCGTATTATATTATTTTTTGTATATGTGTCTGTATATGTGCTTTCTAACTAATCACGTTCGGGAAAAAAATTTATGTACCTGAATCGCAAGCAAGGCATAAAATTTCTTACACTATTTTATCCCATGCATCAAACATGGACTAGATATTTCATCCCAGCCACTAGCTTCAAAAAATTCATCAGAATTCATTTTTTTAGAATACGATATTATCTATATTAGACATTAAAATTCACAAGCTAAAAAATACAGATAATTGCATATCAGCCCATGATTGAAACATTTTACGTTTCAGCCTCCTGAAACGTATTTTCACGCTGACGTGGCGGCACGCGAGGCACGTTTCTGCGTTTCGGTGGGTTGAAATGCACGGTCCTTGAAATAGGAGGAACTGATATGCAATTATCCTAAAAAAAGTGTAATAGTTCACCTCATGGTACAGATCAGCCCACCGTCCAATATGATTGATCTGAGGAAAGCAAACAAGGACAAGTCTAGCGGGGCAACATGCTTCATCATCTTAAAATCTATAGTCTTAAAGCATAGAACAGCTTTTTTATAACTTCGTGAGAAAGGGATCCTGTACCATCATAATCACTTTAATATTGGGATCATGTGATGCAATGCATCTTTCAGAAATTCAAACTTTTCTTTCTCTTGCCTTTTTCCTTTTTTTTTCATTAATTTGTTGGTACAAAACGTTTTAGCTCTTTCAAAACACCAACTAATCGATTAGTTTTTACAAAGAATTCACCTCAATCATGATAATGCAGAACCACACACTGCATCATTTATAATGTGGGGGTTAAAACAATATATACATAAATACATTGTTTGTTCGTATCATGGGGAAGAAGGTGGTTCTCTATCATGTGCTTCAAAAAGTTTTTTTTCAAAAAAAAAGAGATGTATGATTCTTGAATGTGATAAGGCTAACTATACCCCCATAGTAATCTTGTCCAAAAAAAAAAAAGGGAAATAAGATAAGATAAGGCTAAATATATGGATTCGTAGGGGGTCCATATCTAACACTGTCTATACAACTTTTTTCTTTTTTTGGGATAATTGTTTATACACCTTTTAACCCCATAAGAACCACCAAAGAGTATCATGCCTGTTAAAGTAATACTAGGCGGACATCACCCGCGATCTCGTGTAAAATTTTTTTTAATTTTTTAAAATTTAAAAATTTTAATAGTTAAAAAATTAAGATATTATATATACATATATACAATTAATTACTATTAATTAAAATAATATATATTTTATATATAAATATATTTTTAAAGTATAATATTTATATTATATATATATATATAATATAATAAGGGGGTCACTGTAGCAACCCTTCGCGCTTAATAATAGAAGATATATATATATATAATATATATATATATATATATATATATATATATATATATATACACACGACACTGACTCAAGAAATATGATATTGTAAGGCGACAATTTGCCCAAGCTCATATAAAGTAATGTAACTATGATGTAACGAAATGTAGTTAGCACTTTTAAGTACAGAAATACTATTACTCAAGAATAGAACAATTTTAAAAATTTTATGTCTGATATTATAGTGCCAGCCGTATTAACTATCTTTTATGCAGAAATCTTGCGACTGATATTATAGAAATACTATTACGATATTTATATATATTTAAAAAAAAAATTATGACTGATATTGTAGTGCCAGCCGTATTAACTATCTTTTATGCATAAATCTTGTGACTGATATTATAGAAATACTATTACGATATATAAGTTGAGTGTTTGTTAATATTTTGTATTAGTGATATTGCTATCTAAAAAAATTAGAAATTTGAGTTTTTGTTGCTTTGTTTTGGTGGTGTCTTTTTTGGGTTTTCTGATTTAGCTCTTTTGATATTATTCTGTGTGTATAGACAATCGAAGCTAGGCCCACAGTTGAGAGCAATGCGGGTGGTCCAACACTCCAACCTGTATTCTTTTTATTTCCCGCTTATCTCATTCGCAGCGGGACTGGCCCGGTCCATGCTGTGGTTCCGGTTCATCAGGCTATGAGCTGAGCCGGATACTCAGACAATACGGGATGCAATTGAACCACCCATGATTCTTACCCTTTACTTGCCCCACCTCACTAAATTATATATTTAAATAAATATTTTTTTTTTTTTAAAACAAAGTTTTGATCCACAATATTATTCAGAAAAAAAATAAAAATATGAGGTTTATGAATAATTTTGTACTTCAATTTTTTTTTTTTAAATATATCTAAATATAGGATTTAGTAAATTTGATGCAAGTAACGAAATATATATATATAAAACAGTAAAACTTGGAAAAAAGAGTGATCCCCAGGAGTTCTACTGGAGCAGTAGGTGCTGTTGCTGCGTGTTTGCATTTTCGGTGCATGTATATAAACAATAACAAACACCGCCATGCATGGCAGCCAACCATTAACACTGTCTGAAGAATGAATCACGAGAAATTTAAAGAATTAAGTTTGATATCGGTTATTTTTAGGCTCATTACAAATTGGCATCTAACTAAATTTTTTAAAATAATGTCAATCTAATTTATACAAATGTAGAGTTTGGAAAATTTGATTAAAATAAATTTTTTATGTACTCCATTTGTTTTGTATCTAAAGTTCTTTAAGATGACTTTAAGGTTACGTTTGGTTCGTAGAATCTTTATATAATTTTTGAAAAGTTAACACATATGAATATGATTTTCACGTCTGGTTCGCTAAACTATGGGAATGCAACATTCTCACGATGCAATATTCTCACAAATAAGATAATCAATATTTTTATAGATTAAGATGTGCATTTAATTTTCTGCAATTGTTTTTTACAACATTAATTTCTTATTTTCGTAATTGTCCTTAATTTAATTCATATATTTCAAAACTTTAGCCGACAATTAATTTTTTTTTCTTCTCTCTATTAATTTAAACTCTAACCGACAATCGCTTTTTCATTCTCCCTAGCTTATTGTTATTGACGCCCTCGATCAGAACAAGTAAGTCTGTTGATTATAATTTACCATTTGAATTTATTATCATAAAAAGCATATCTCCATTTTGATTTTCTTTCTGTGGATTCATTTTGATTTATTATGTTCTCACTTAGATCTATAAATAGCTTTTCTACGGCCATGTAAGTTTATTTTACAAATAAGAAGTAAAGCATATTTTCAAAAATATCTTGATATCATTTTACTATTTCTTTATTTAATTTATCAAAATTATATTTTAGTAATAATCTACCATGTACCAGAAAATGTTATTATTAAACCAAACGAATTCTCATAAATTTAAACAATCTGAAATAACGAACCAAACGGAGAAATACAATATTACTGAAAATACAATATTAATACACATGTAAATAAGTATTAAAATTTTGTAAAACGAGCTAAAGTTTTGGAATATGCCAAAATCTTTAAAACGAGCAAAAGTTTTGGAGATTCAAATTACTTATTTAGAATTTTTATTTTTTAAAAGAATTAACTACAACATTTATAAAGTACATTAACATCTATTTTTCTGTACTTATATTTTTGAAAAGATATTTATACACATGTATATATCGGACTAATATCGTATTTAAAAAAATAAATTAGAGACTGGTTTTAAATTTTGGATAAAAGAAAGGCCTGATGTATATAAAGCCCAAATTGAAAGCTGCTCCATGAACAAATACATGGGCACAAGTACTTTCCATTACGCAGCCCTTAATCTAATTTATAATAAAAATTAATATTTATATATTTTTTTTGAAAAATTTTTGAATATAAAAATTATAGATTTTGATAATATCTAAAATTTTTATGTTCAAAAAGTTTTCAAAAAATATTTTTAAATAAAAATTTTAGAGCTTCAAATTAGTAATGGATTTGAAAATAATTTATAAGATATTTTATATCCGTTAAAAGGTTGAAGCTCAAAATAAATATTTAGAAATATTTTTTAGAAAAATTTTGAATATAAAAATTATTGATCTCATTAAAATCTATAATTTTTATATTCAAATATTTTTAAAAAAATATATTTAATTATTAATTTTTTATTATAAATTGAATAGTACTTTGAGAGATATGGAGTAAGATCTACCCTCCGAATATATAAGAAGACACGTCATCAAGATTTACTACTACTATACTGTGTTACTAGTCAAGGCCATTGTTTCAATCAGAAAAGATTGATGAAGATGGGGAATATATTAATGACTTTCTAATTATATATATATATATATTAACATTAAAACAATTCTATTATATATTAATATATAATAAAATTTGTCTCAAAAGTCATTCTGGCACATAACATAAACTAGCGGAAACATCACCCGTGATGCGTGTGAAAAACAAATTAATTTTGTTTAATTTAAAAAAGGATGTGTAATACATCTATTAATTAATAATTTTTTTTAAAAGTTAAGTAATTAATTTTAATTATATAAAAAGTCTAAAATTAAAGTTAAATAAATATAGTATTTTAATATAAATAACTGGTAACTTTAATAAAAATTATCTATGTACATTCATAAATTATCTATGTACATTCGTAAATGTTAACATAAAAAATCTAAAGTACATATTAATTAAATAACAATTTTCATAAATAACCTAAAGAAAAAATTGACAATAAGTTATATATATATATATAATCATCTCCATTTTATATCACATATTACCTCAAATTATAGGTAAATACAATTATAAAAAAATAGAAAATCTTTTAGTATTTTAAATTTTTAATATTATCATTTATATAAAATTTAGAGTAACATTTGTCAGTGCAAAATTAGTATATAATTATTCTATATTATGTGGGCTTGCGCTCCACTTGTAATTAGATACACATACATCTATATATACATATATAAAACTATCTATCAAAGTAGGTGATGCCATATGGCACATTTTATAGCTCACAATATGCCACATGACATCTCCATCTATCTCACTACGTGACATGTGGCAAAATTAATTATAATTTCTAACTAATTATAATTAATATGACTTTTAAGTTAATAATTATTTATATTAAAAATAAATTATGTAGAATTTGAAAGGTCAAAAATATATTTTATTATGACATTCGTAATAAAATTATACTATATATATATATATATTATATAATATATATATATATATATATATATATATATGTGTGTGTGTGTGTGTGTGTGTGGTGCGTGTGTGTATGTATAAAATTGGGTGATCAAAACCGTGTCTGCCGTATAGAATCTTAAATAATTTTAAGTATACTATTTGATATTTATTTTAATTATAAAAAACCTACGTAGTATTTGTATTGATTGATAAAAGGAGATTATAAAATTAAGTATGATATAATAACTTAATTATGATAACTGTTAATTTTTACAAACAAAATAAATCTATATGTTATATAAAATTTATTTTGTTCTAATAACATGTTATAAGTAAAATATAATATTTAAATAAAAATAATTATTACTTTATATGATATTAAAAATATGAATAAAATAATTAAATAAATTATTTTGAACATCATCTTTTATACAAATAATTAATATCTGTGTTTCGTATTGGTGCATAGAAAATAAATTATAATATTTTAATAAAAATAACTATGTATGAAATTAAATATATAAAAAATATAAGATAGTTAAACTTTTAATATTATTATTTATATATATGATTAATAAGCCGTGCATTGTATGGGTTCAAAACTAGTTCTAATGAAAAATTGTAATAAAGGACCGCAGCAACAACTCAACTATATAAGTAGCTAAATACCTGTGTATGTATAATTGTACATATCCAAAAACTTTTATTTAATTGTAATGTCAAATAATAATTTTCATAAGCATAATTGATTTTTGAAAGATATATGGTTACTAGGTAATAAATATTTTAAAAAATTGAAAAGTATAATTTGGGACACATTAAATTCATCAAAATGAATATAACAAACTTGTATGTATCTTTAGACGGCGACTACAACGGCTATTTTTGCCCAAAAGAAAAGCAAATATTTGAATACCTTCTCATAAGAAAAACCTCAAAAATACCTCTAACAATAAAAGAAAAAGTTGCTGTCCTGTGACTCCTCCAAGAAAAAGCAATTATTACTGTAACACAGAGAGAGAGAGAGAGAGAGAGAGAGAGAGAGAGAGAGAGAGAGCAGCTTCCCCTTCTCTTCCATCTCGGCCGCGGGTCCCTTTACATTCCCTCCCGTAGCGGCGACGGAGTAGGTCTCCCAGTTGACGCCGCTGTAGATCTCATTACTGCGTTGTTACATAAGCGTCACTGTCATTTTAGCTTCAATTGGAACGACGATTTATCGCCGTTATGGCGTTCAGAAATGGCGGCGCTCCGCGGCCCAGCACTAAACCCGAGCGTTCGCTCTCCGGCGTCTTCTCCACTCCTAAACCCGCTTCTAAAACCCGCGTCTCTGCCGTCCCACGCCGCGCCGCCTCCGCCGGCAAAGACGAGACCGGAGGTTAGCTTCTCTCTCTTTGTCATGCTCTCTCATCCTATTCGCTTTGCACTGGACGTGGATTTCATATAATCATGACTCCTGTTGCGTTAGCAAAATTTGTGCAGTTTGCAACATTTGTGCTATTTGGAAATCAAGATCTACACTTGATTGCCAAACTATTAGCTTGAGTTCTTAAAGATCGAAGCTTTGCAGAAGTCAGTTTTTGAGTGAGAATTAGGCATGTTTTTTATAAAGTTTGTAAGTAGTGATCCTAAGATGCCTTCGATTTCTCAAAATTTTTTTAAAGAAGTTATCTTTTAGTTGACGTATCATGATCTTGAGAAGTGATAGTAGTCCTATGAGTAATTTGATGTGCCGCAACTCTTTATTCGGCATCAAAATAGTGGCAATGGGGTGAAGTTTTGAGCTAAGAGTGACTATTACCATATCTGAGTTAGGAAACATGGCTATGCAGTTCTGCTTTGGTCATATACTGTGGGTACTGAATGTGGCCAGAAATTGATGCTCCAAGCCCTAATTTCCTTTATTTTGATCAAAAGCTGGTCTCAAGTGGCATGCGTGATGACTTGGTACAACGTTGGAGTATTTAGACTGTTGATTGCTGTAATTAAGATGGATTGGTCTATTGCTTGCATGATACAAGATAGGCTGCAATGGATAGACCTTCATTGATGTTGTATCTCTTGTGCAATGGTTGTTAGAAAATAGACTCTTTACTTTCAGCAGCAAGAGCATTCATGGTTTTACGAGCCGATCGGCATAGCCTGTGTGGGTTAGCACGTGCTTGTACCGATAGTTATCGGCACGGCATGGGCCGGAAAATCTTATATTTTAATATTTATATTAATTTGGAACCTCTATTTTTACTTTTGAGTAAAACAATAAATGTATATTGGTAAGTCGGCACGGCACCATCGTGCCGGGATCTTAGTTTACCGAAATTCAGCGCGGCTCGACACTAAAAACCTTAGGTTCATTGCAGAAGATTTGGTGGATTTGGATGGTAAGGTTGGGCTAATTTTGGTTGATAAGTGCTGGAATCTTTCTGTGCTTATAGAATTGTGAATAATACTTCTTGCGTCAAGGACCCAAAACTAGGAGCGTTAAAATACATTTATGTTTAAATGCTAATATATTACGACGATGACCTATGATTGTGTAGGCTAAGATGAGAAGCGTCTAGTGATGTTTCGTAACTTGTCAAGGTGGTATAGCACGTGACAATGGAAGTAAGAACTTTCTAAGATTCCTTGTTGACCTTCTTTCTTAATGGTTTTTGCCATCATTAGACCTGATCGTTGTTCAAATCCAAATATAAACATATTATATTAAATGTCACTTCTGGTAACAAGAGTGAAAATTTTCTTCTTGATCCTTTAGGTGTTCTCACCATTTTATTTTATTCTCTCACAAAAGGTAGGTTATCTGGGTCTATGAGTAATGAGAGCAGTTTATTCTCAAAATTTCCCAGGATTAAGTAGGAAGTAAAGTAGATATTTGAAGTCCGTTGCTACCATAAATTACCCAATTTCAGTGGTGTTGTATAGCTGGAGAAAGTTTAAATGCTGTCTTATTTCATTAAGGGAGAGTCATCAATAAAATGGATGTTTGAGCAAAAGATTTACGTATCCATCTTTTTTTTTTGTGTTTTGTCGAATTATCTTAAGTACAAGTTAAAAAATGTTCAATTAAAATGTTCAGCTGAAATTGCTAACCTAGTTGTTAGTTAAAAGTTTCTAGAATGGTCAATGTAGTAGTGAGGTTAAATCTGAACATTAGGTCCTTTGCAAAATTTGGAACTAATGGCTTAATACGGAGATGTTGTAGGAGTTAGTATAGTAAGCTAGCTTTATCACGTGGTTGATCCTTGCATGTGTAAGCAAAGAAAATATCAATTGTAGCAAAATGAGAAGAATAATTTTTCTCTATTTGCTATCTTTTGAGCTAGATCATAAGTCAAAGTTACTTCCAGTAAGTATAGGCTACCATTGATTGCGGCAGGTTACTCTTTGGCATGTGAAATAAGAAAACTTCCTAAGTTTTGACATCTGCTTGCTAAATAGTTTTAGGTGGTCTTCTGTTCTGCAAGTTAGTTAATTCTATGATGGTTACAATTTGATTATTCTCAAATTGCACTTCATGACTTAAAAGGTTTAACATTTATTTGAAAGTTATGGATCCATATTTCAGTGTGATGATATCTTGAGATCTTTCTGTGTTTTCTTTTCTATGTTTCTGTTCAGTCCCAGGAAGGGTGCGTGTGGCTGTAAGGCTCCGACCTCGAAATGCAGAAGAATTAGAAGCAGATGCTGATTTTGCAGATTGTGTCGAGTTGCAGCCCGAGGTACATCCTGATTAATAAAGTACACTGCACTATGCCTTAGAAGCTGCGCGCACGTACACATATATGCATGTGTGTGCGATCGCGCGCAGATTGGTAGATAGATAGATAAACACTTGTTGCTATGAATTCTGTTTGCCTCCTCTTTCTTCAGCTTAAAAGGTTAAAGCTCCGCAAAAACAATTGGGATTCAGACACGTATGAGTTCGATGAGGTGCTTACAGAGCTTGCCTCCCAAAAGCGGGTATATGAAGTTGTTGCAAAACCAGTTGTTGAGGTATACGGACTTTAAAGTAATAATGTCAACATTGTACAGTTCGATTTTTGTGAATTCTTCTCTTTAATAACTTCATTAGTTGGTGATATGATTATTGATTGTGCTTTATCGGTTTATCCTGGAAAGGTTGCCCCTTGTTTTGTAAGTTCCTAGTAGTTCATTCTTCAAAAATTTCTTATTGACTTTGAAGATTATCATTTTGATGCCAGAGCAATTCTGCTTGAGATGGTCAAAATATGATATATTTTGAAACTACAGCGTCATCCTAATCTATATATTGCTTGCACCACATAGTTAGCATTATGACAAATGGAAAAATGGTAAATAAACAAAATGTAAATGAGAAGAAAACAGAGTTAAAATTTGTTCCAACAGTTGCACAATGCATGGTGCATGCCCACATTAGTTGCCGATTGGGTGGCACCATGCGATCCAGACTCTGAAAGCAGTCTGCTAATGCGACTTAGTGGTATGAACTTACACATACCTGGTTCTTCAGATCAATGCGTGTCATTTCAAAGCTACACTAATCTGATCTTCTGCTGACTTATATTAATTTAAATCAGGAAGAACTTTTTTTTATGGCTTGTCTTCATGCCGATATCTAACTGTGAACACACCTTTTCACTTGTAACTTTAATAATATTGTGCTTAGAAATGAAATACTTGTGTATTTAAAACGATCTTTGCTGGACTCAGATATTAATTTCATGTATGAGTACATTTTGAAGTGTCCAATTTGTGAACTCTCTAATTTCCTTTTGCTTTGTTGTGCATAATGTAAGTGCAGTCTCTCATTGTCCCACTATCTATAACTCACAAGTACTTCAAAAGGATTGTGAATAACGGAAAAAGCACCAACATTTCAGATGGCTGGAATTTTGAAGAGGCTAAGTAGCATAGATTTAGAAGAAAAAGTTCTACATTGTTGGGGATCTTTGCCCTTGCATATAGCCCTATATTTGGCACAATACATGCTACTAGGTCCCTGCAACCTGCTACTTGTAATCAATACCCATGCTGAATAATATAGTAACTGTTTGTCTTTGCATAGAAATGGTTAGGAGTGCTTGTATTTTAGTAGCTTTGAATGCATGATTGGTTTCTTCATGCCTTCTTCCATGCTTAAACATTTTATTTAAATTATGTCTTATTTTTAACAATTTTAAATTGTGATAGCCTTTTGTTTTTGTAGTTCTCATATAGTTATGCAGTTATTCTGCCAATGTATTCATGTATATTATCTTCTAACAAAGTTTAATATGCAGAGTGTCCTTGAAGGATACAATGGCACCATTATGGCTTATGGTCAGACCGGTACTGGGAAGACCTTTACTTTAGGAAGGCTTGGGGAGCAAGACACTGCTGATCGTGGAATCATGGTCCGAGCAATGGAAGATATTCTTGCAGATACATCCCCAGATATTGATTCTATCTCAGTATCGTACATGCAGGTTTTAGTTCGACTACAATTGTGGTATTTGTTCTATTTGATGTAGATGCTATACGTGCTGCTAGTGGTGAAGCTTAACGATTGTGTTTCCTTTGACTACACATAGCTTACTAATATATGCTTGTTTTATGTTTTTATGAAGCTATACATGGAAACAATACAGGACCTCCTTCATCCTGGCAATGATAACATTGCCATTGTGGAAGATCCTAAGACAGGAGATGTCTCTGTACCTGGTGCAACAATAGTAGAAATCAGAGGTCAGACGACTTTTGTGGATCTTCTTAGACTTGGTGAAGCTCATCGCTTTGCTGCAAATACTAAATTAAACACAGAGTCCTCTCGAAGCCATGCCATTCTCATGGTAAGTCAACTGTTTTTAGTACTTCCACCTGCATTCTGGCGAAGGTTTTATTGCCGAGTTGAGCCGAGTTTTGGTAAACTCAGATTCCGGCACGTGCCGACTGCGCCGATTTGCTGTGCCGATCGTGTCGATTTGCATTTAGTATTTTTTTTTAAATAAAAATAAAAATTCCAACTTAATTAAAAGTTCAAATATAATATTTTTGGGCACTTGTCATGCTGGTTCATGACGTGCTGACAACTACCGGAACAGGGCCATCGGGTTTGGGCTGTGTCGACCGGCACCTAAAACCATGGTACTAGCATACAACTTATGTAGCTTTTTTTAAATGCTCATAGTGTGAAAGTTTAGCTTTTGCATATGTCATAGGTACATGTGAACAGGTCTGTGAAAGGAGGCCAGAAAGAAGCTTCTTTTCTAAATGAAAATGGGAATTCAGCTTCACTTGTCACATCTTTTAGGCCACCAATTGTTAGAAAAAGCAAGCTTGTAGTTGTAGATCTGGCTGGCTCAGAGCGGATACACAAGTCCGGTATTTGTTACTCATGTGAAAGGATTTATTTCTCATATTTACAGTTGCTCTCTAATTTCTCTTATTTCCTCTCTGTTGTTTCTGATGCTTCTTGAATTTCAACATTTTAGTCTGTTCTCTAATAGATTTATTTGAACTTTTTAGTCTGATAGGCTAGACGTTTGTCACCTATGCAATGCCTATATGTGCTGATTTTGATATGTTTATGATGGAAGGGAGTGTCCTTAGCTTTTGGCTATATTAATGTTATCAAAAGTTATTAGAAAAACTTGAAGCAGCTAATTATTGCCTAACTCGATTTAGGAGCTAGAATGGGGTGGATCACCAACAGTTTGAGAATCATCTGACTTTGATCGCATGATTGCATAGTGAAAACATTGTTTGCTCATGAATTTTTTCGTTTTAAATCTGAAAATCTAAGGTTCATCGCTGGAATATAAAATAGTAAAGAGATGAGAACATGGAGGAGGAGAAGATAAGAAAGTGATGAAGAGAAGCAGAAGAGCAAATGATGGCTAGAATTTGTCGTGGTAGTGGCAAAGGCATTAGTTGTAGGTGACATCACGGATGTGCATGAGGATCTACTGCGGGGGTGAAGGGTGAGGAGGAGGGAGGATGAGTAGGAAGAGAAGACATGCAGTAACCGATTTGATGGGGCCTGAGTTGATGGGCAGCGCCATCATGGGCAGGCGGCTATACTGAGGGGAAGAAGAAGAGTAGGAGGAGGAGAAAAGGTAAACTTGTTGTCACCTAGTTGACTTGCCACAATATGCAGATACTAGTGGTAAGCGGCAGAAGCAGTAGTTGATAAAACGCCGTATTTTATACGTGGCTGCATTGAGAGAAATAAGATGGAGAAAATATAAAGGAGGGAGCATTTGTCTACCCCTTTTAGCGTGATTAGCAAGCTATAAAGCTTCCCAACTGGCAAGTCTAAGCTTCGAGTGCTGAGGGTAACCTTAACTACGAGGTTATTAGGATTTAGTAATTATCTTTTTTTTTTGTTTTTTTTTTCTTTCGTAATTCTTAAGAGCAGTATTGGATCGAGTATACCCCTTTAACATATTTGAAAAAAACCAAGTTAGGCTTAGTTTAAGTTAAGAGTACATATACGATATTTTAATCATTTATGTTAGTTTGTTATATAAATTTAAGAGTTAAATATATGTTAGGATTGGTATAATGTATATTAGTCCTAGTTATTAGTAATCGTAATCTGAATCAAACTAAATATAAAACTAATATACATTTAGCTAGCTAATATACAATTTTATTTTTATGAAGATTAATTTAATTTTTCTTATTATGATTGTACTAAGCACCAAGGTATATAAAAGAATTTACTTTAACGTGCTAAACATTAACCTCCTTTTTAATATCTTCTCCTTCCTCATTCCTCGGCACTGTGAGCTTATATCTTGTCTTGCTATTCTTTGTGTATCAGCTCCCTCACCCTTGGTGCAACTGCTCGCACCCGACAAAGTGCAGTGAATCCCCCCATGTGATGTGGCAAACTTCACCGCAACTTGATCTTGGTAGTACAAACCTGCCAATCAAGTCGCCGCCAACCCTCCACATTTTTAACTCTTAAGACTGCATGTTTCTCGACATGCTATCCTTTTCTTGTTTCTTTCTTTTTTTTTCCCTCTTTCGAATGTTCTCTTTCTTTTTTGCTCTTTTCTTTGCATGTTAAGACTTTATTTACGCTCTAATATAATGCCAAAAATTGTGAGCGCACAATTTTAATTCTGCACACCTGCAAGCAAAGTAAAATAAATTAGATCTCTTAAGATTGGTTGATCTAAACTTATTTAGGATTATTTAGCCAACTCCAATGTAATATATATTAGCCAGTCAGTTTACGGTTGCATCTCTGACACCTTTCTAGATAGGTTGATTTTTATCAGATGAATCGTGTTTTGGACAACAAACCTACATTGCATCACTCAAGGTTAAAATTGGATTGAAATTATTGACATAGAGGGTCTGAAAGGTGCTTTTTCGAGCTTCAAATCTGCTATATAATTTTGTAATGGGACTCATCATGTAATGACTGTAGACGTTCATCATATGACTGCAAAACTACAACATACGGACGTTAGAGTTAGATATCGGCTTTTGTCTTGAAAACTTTTATTTATAGTCAGGTCCCTAACTCCATGAGGCTCGTCGGTAGCAAGATTTGACCGTCCCAACCACTCGATGGTAGTGGAGGCATTTTTTAAAGGCGTCCAAGCTTTTATAGACGAGACGGCAAGGGTGTGGCTGATAGATGGATCGCATGCCGCTAACTTTTCCATTGCGCATAGCAGGAGTAGTGGAACTCGGTGCGCTGCCATGTGAAATGACGTTGGCTCCGTCCGGGTATGAAAATATATGGTATAGAAAACAAATTGAAGATGTGAACAACAAAAAACACACTTATGTTTTAAGACGTTACCCCTTCAAGTTCCACTTGGCAAAAGAAGACTCAGGACTACAAGTTTCGGGGCATCCATTATGGTTTCCCTTCCTTATGACCCTCCTTCCTTTGAAGGACGTTTCCGTCCATCGTTAAGCTCACCCCTCTCGGGTGGAAGCTTGATTTTCTCTGTTTATTTGGCACCCTAGCGTTAGATCTGTCCCTTATTGGTTTTGGCTTTCACGGACATGTCTTAAAGGGGTGGCTTGACGCCTTCTATAGTGGGGAAAACAAGACTCCTCTTTCGTCTTCCACCCTTTTGCTTCTCTCTCCGGAGAAGCACTCATCTAGCTGTTTAGGTACAAGAAGCACAATGCAATTGGATTGCGTTATCGGATTTAGAGAAAAGATAAAAAATAAAAAGTAGAACTCAAGAATAGGTTTAAAAGTTCTTTTAAAAAATAGAAAAAATGGAAAATAGAATATATAAAAAAGCCACTGTTCATCTCCCTTTTATTCACTTGGAGGAAGCCCTGTTCATGAGGAGGATGGTTTGCAAGGTACACTTTCTTTTTGTTTTCCTTTGATAAAAGATTGGTCGAATCAGCTGAAATCCTGCCGATCTTCGTCGATGCCGTCATATTCTGTCTAAATTTTCTGAGAATTGATGTTGTCATATCCCATTGACCAAAATATCGGCCTTATTGGGGTCTAGTGCCCTTATCCCGATTCAAAATTGTCAATTTCATTCAACGATCCTGGAAAAATTAGCTTTTTGGATCAAGAATGGGTTGCACATTTTGGAATGCAATTCTTGGCAATCATCAATTTGACTACTGGTTACGAGTTTTCATTGCTCCCTTACTTTGTTACTATAACATTGCATCTTTTTGAGAAAACTAACATAGCATATACTATATGCTATTCTATTGACAAATATCTTACTTTGTTCTTTATTTCACTTTTATAAATACTCCGTTGATAATTGGGTTTTGAAAAGTTAAACTATTGTTAGGCAGCGAAGGGCAGACTCTGGAAGAAGCGAAGTCTATAAATTTGTCTTTGAGTGCATTGGGTAAATGCATCAATGCATTAGCCGAAAATAGTGCGCATGTGCCGTTTCGTGATTCGAAACTGACAAGGTTGCTTCGAGATTCATTTGGCGGTAAGTTCTATGGGTTCTATGGAAGGAAATTTTTTTTTCTTATTTTTATTTTTATTTCCTTTTTCTTTTGAGAAATGTCGAATGCAGCTTCTTACGAATTGATTTTATCCACTAGTTGAATGCAATAACAACGCAGCTAGCATATTTTGCTTGTATACCATTTTTGAAGTAGACTGTTGATCCAGGTTATATTCACAGGAAGATTGGTTAATACCAATAGAGCATGGATAGAAGATGTTATTTGAAGTTTAAAGGGAAAAGAAAGAAGCATGACTAGAACTTCAATTTGAAACTAGATTGCTACTAATTTGATTAATACTTTTCCATCTCCCTCATCATTTTTTAAAAAAAATATTGTTGTAGCACGCACTCATTATATAGGTGTTCTTTTTAAGATAAAAATTTGTTCATTAGAAAGCTCTTAGAAATGGTGTTTGTTATTAGCTCTTATGGCATTTATAACAATGACTTTCGCAAACTGTTACTGCTTTATTTATTGCTGTTTAATGCACATACAGAATTCATAGTACACATCATGGTGATTTTAGGTTGAACGTCTTATTATGTAATGCAATGAAGAATTTTCTAAGCATCCTCCTCCTTTGCTTCAATTGGCATCATTATCGAGGAAATGATGTGCTACTACGTACTATAATACAAATACATTAAAGAAATTGGTGATTTTATTCTTGCGTCTGTCATTAAGTTTGACATTTATTATTAATGGATGTTCAAATTGCTAATACTAAGGGTCACTGTTGTTAGGCACGGCGCGGACTTCATTGGTTGTTACGATAGGGCCATCTCCGCGCCATCGAGGAGAGACCGCAAGTACCATAATGTTCGGTCAAAGAGTAAGTCTCTATGGCTCATGAAGTTTGTACCATATTGATCTTGTCATCTGGAACTCTTTGATGTTTTGGACTCACACCCCTTCTCAATGTATGTATTACTTTCTCAAAATGGAAGTTGACAAGTTAAATGAAGTTTCTCCAATGCAACTTCGGACAAGCTTAGTTGATTGTTATAGCAGTGGAAGAAAATTTCTTTCTATGTTTGCTAATGTGCCATTCTTTTTTCTTTTTAATATGCTCCCTTATTTTTGATGTCACCACATTCTGCTTGAAGGAGTATTGTGGATGATCCTGCACAAGTGAACAATCAGAAGCTTGATGCCTCTGTTCTAAATTTTTAGTTCATATGAAAATCCATTGGTTCTATCCCTTTTAGAATCAGTTCATCAGCTTTGTTTTCATGTGTTTTTTTTTTTCCTTGTGAAACTGAGGGAATGAGTTGAAGCTAAGAGCTGGTTGATCTATCTTTAGAATTCTTTGCTAATGATCCTGTTGAAAAAATGTATCTTTCCAAGGTAATCTGAACGAGTGTTATTTTAAGCAAAATATAATAGCTTTTCCTGTACATTCTTGTCCATGCGGACACCATCCTATATAATGGTGTGGTCAATTCTTAGCTAACTGAATTGTATATGTGTCTACATTGTACATTGCAAACTTGAAAATAATGTTATTCCATTTATTATGGTTTTGGTTTGTATGCAAAATCTGCTCTATTTGTGATAAGCTATAAATTCTTAGTTGACTACCATGATGAATAATTAAAAAAGTCAAATATTCAAATAATTGCTAATCTAAACTCATGATGCAATGCGCATGACAGATTTAAGAATGTGTGTGAGAAAGATACCAACATTATGGACATTCTATTTAAATGCTTCACGAATTGCTTATTAGTGTTTAGCTGTAGTCCATGTTTGACCTGCTAACTTGTGCTGATTACAATCTTTCTTTTATTTCGATTGTCATTTATCAATAATATTTTTTGATGCACATTGATCATCGTCAACTAATTGTGACTTGTGAGAAACTTGATTTGTTTTTTCTTCATTGATATGTAATCTTGTATTCTAATTGTAAGTGTTCCTATTATCATTATCAATGTTAGGCAATGAAGGTGGAGAATATGATCAAAATCAAAGAAGAGTTTGATTATAAGAGTTTGTGCCGTAGACTGGATGCTGAATTGGATAGACTACTTGCGGAAAATGAGAGGCAACAAAAGAGCTCTAGGGATGAGATCGACCGAATAAGAGCAGAAGCTGAAAACCAAGTTGCAGAGGCAGAGAAGAACTATTTGGATGCATTATGTTCTCTCCAAGGGTCTCTTTTATTTTGGGTAATTTTTGAAGTTGTCTCGCGAAGAAGTAAACTTTTAGGCATGTAGCCTAGGGGAAAGGTGACGTAATAGAACATTCTGCCAATAAATTGTGAAACTCAACTTAAAGATTATTCATGATTTTGATGGAAACAAAAGCTGTTCTGCATATCTTATCTATATCCAAGGAGATCTCGAAAGTTCATTTTTCATGATTCATTGAACTGTTGTCTTCACATAAAAGATTCTATACAGTATATATAACCTGATATGGATGTTGAGCACCACTTGATTCAAAAGCTAGATTGGCACTAATTTTCCACCCTTAGGAAATCTGATATGAAAATGGAATTTGGTTGGAATCACCCATTTCAAATTTTGTTCAGCTCTTGTGTATCTTGTACATCAGAATCTAAAGAGCTCTGGTTGGGCAAATATACATCATCAGAACTGAACATATTGATTCCGTCAAGATCCTATTAGCTTATTATCTATATCCTAAACATGCACCATATAAGTCTCACAACTCTATTCATCTTCACCAAGAGTGTCATTTTATTCTTGAACCTCTGTCCATGATCCATTCCTTATGTCAATGTCTTGTGTCTCTAGTTGTTTCCTTTTTCTTTAGCACGTAAAGGCCTCTGTGCTGAAGCAAAGTTCTCACATACCAATGTGATAGCCATCTGAGAGTCAAAAGTCGGCTACAAGATTAGCCCTTAAGTGTGTTCTCTACCTCATGCTTGTGTTCCTGCGGAAAACATATTGCGGCTAACCACCCATGGCACATTAGATCGTCAAAATATACATTGAAACTTGAAAGGCTTCAATGTTTCAAGCTTAATTGTGTCTTGTAATGGCCATAGCTGGTACATCGAGTTGCTATTTAACAAGCCCAAACAGCCACCTGCTTGCCCTCTCAACTTCAACTATAACCTGTGAATGTTATGCAAGGTTTGGGATTCAAGAAAAGGTGGTCCAGCTGAAGCCCGAAACATTGTTATTCCTATGATCGCTCCATTTGTGAAGATGTAGAATATCCTGCCGAAGCCAATTTAGATAAGACTTCAGCTTTGGCAGACCTTTGTTGGCCAATATGAATTTTTCTTTTGGAATGTCTCTTCTCACCTTTTGCCGTTTTGCCGCACCTTACTTATGTCTTTCTCACCTTAGACTTTTCTTTTATCTTCTTTTTCTTTTTAAAAAAAAAAAAAACTTTCACATACATATTTATGGACTTCTTCAGCATGTGGTTTGCGTTTCAAAAAGCTGAAATTGTTCAACAAGATGTGATCTTTTATGCTAATGTTTCATTTGTTATGGTAAACAACAACAACAATAGTACGCAGCCATGTCCGGAGGAGATTGTTTCTATAGGACCCTCTGTCTGAGGAAATAAAATATAAGACACACAAGCATACATGCACATCAGGTCACAAAGTAAGAAATCGACTGAGAATGCTGAAAACAATCATGAACACAAAAAAAAATTAAATAAATAAAAATTATAGATAATTAAATACATAATAAAACATAAAATATAGTAATAAAAATAAAATACTTCTAATAAAAGTAAGAAAAGCTCTATGTTACCTAAACTATGGTGTTACTTACTCGAATTCTACCCTGCAACTCCGCTCAACTGGTAACTAAGTCTTTGCATAGTTTTAGAAAGATAACGTTCAGTCAAATGGTTTCTCTCCATTGTTTTAGACAGACCTTTTCTAGTATAGCTTTTTTTTGTAAATTCTACAACTACATGTGTTTTAGACAGACCTTTTCTCTCCATTGTTATTAGACATTGCTTAATAACATTTCCCTTTCCTTGATGTTATACAGAGGGAGAGACTTAAATACCGAAACGACTATATCGAGTCAATAAAGAAGCTCGAAGAACAGTTAAAAACAAACCAAAATATCTGCAGTAAGACAGATGGTTTTGTAGAGAAAGCCAGTGGTGAAGAGGTGTGTCTGCTTCCCTATCTTTTTTTTTGTTGTTGTAATATAAATTTCCAGTGTAGTTTGCAGTCTTATTGGCATAAGTTTGCAGCACACCGGTTTCTGCTAGGGAGATATTGGTAGTCCTTGTAATCCCTTAATTTGTAGTTCTCTTTTTAATAAAAACTAACTTCTTATGTAGCTTATCAAAAGGATAAGTAATATTTAAATAATCGAACAATATATTATCTCTTTCTTTTTTTTAAATTTATCTACTGAAGCATAACTTACTCAAGGATAATTAGAGCAGATACCCTAGATGGGTACTATTTACATATGGATTGTCACGAATGAGTAGTAAATTAGAGGATCGTTGGCTATGTTGATTGCCTATCTGATCAGCAACTAAAAATTTACCTGACTCTTTAATACTTTGCATTTAGTTTAGTGCAAGGTTTCCCAGGACGTATCTGATTGGATCAAAAAGCGGAACAGGGTGGCACGGCTCTTTTTTTTTTTCCGTGCTGGCCTGTGCCTACCCATATCGGTTAGCACGGGCCAAAAATCCAAAAGAAAGTAAATGCATATCACTGGCTCTGATGCTGTCAGTGTCACCATTGCCGATGCATGTTTTCATCTCTGCATCCACAACTGCAGTTCTCTTTCTCTTCTTTTCTCAGATTTCTGTTTTTCAAAGGAAAAAAAAAAACCTAATCTTCATCTTGAGGAGGGGACACGGAATAATGTCATGCAGCGTGTAACCCTCACAACAAATATTTAGGTTTCAAAAGAATGACTTTTTGTTGTTTCTTCTTTTTTGTTTCTATAAAATACTAAATGAAACTTATAATATTGGTTGTCAGGGGCTTGGTTAGTTTAAAAAATTTGGCCTGTCATCGTTTACAACCTTAAGTGGGGTTATACTGTGAGCTCCAAATTTGTCCAGCTTCGTTGTGTGAATGGATGTTTAGATAAACTTCGGAACCTTCAGTTCCGACTGTAACTTTTAAGGATGTATAATACTATTTTGATGAGGCAAAATTATGCATCCCATTGCCGCGGTTGGAGTTGTCCTTAATTTATGTTTTATAGAAACTTTATTTTCTTCGTCTTTGACTAAAATGGAATGATTGTAACATTTGAATTCTTGAATGCCAAGACTAACTTTGAGTGATAGTCTAAGAATGCATAAGTTTGTAGGTAAGTTCATATGTTTGAAGACAAGACAAAGTATATGCACTGCACAAATTTAGGTGCCCTTTCGATCATTAATCTTTTTTTTTTTTTTTTCAACACTTGATTTATACCCTAGGTTTACCATATGTTAAAAATTCCATACACAGACCTAGTATTATCATGTTGTTTGTTAGAGGGGTTATATGATAATAGTATAATTCAAAAGATTTGTGTTACTTGGTGTTTTATGTTAGCAAATTTTTAGGGACAGGGTCCATGGGAGGAGATCAGTGAGCTCAAACAGGCGCTCGAAAATGAAATCCGTTTAAGGCAAGCTGCTGAGAACCAGGTTACGCAATTGAAAAGCTCAGAGGTATGCTAAATTCTTGAACAAATGTTTCTGCATTTTACTATAGTTTTTGAAGTATCTTGGATCGACATACTGATACATACTGTTTGCTGCATCTTATTATCTTTAGTCTTCTGGACATGCTGAAGTTTTGCGGCTCCGTAAGATGTTGGAGAATGAAGCCCATCAAAAGCAAAAGCTTGAAGAACAGATAGCTGTATTAAAAAATCAACTGATGCAGTTAAGTTTTGAAGCTGATGAGGTACTTTCGAAATAATTTTCCTCAATTAAAATTTTACTCGTAAGATTTCCTGGGTTGTTCTGCTGTCCGTGCAAGTGCATTTTGACGCAAAGTTTCATTTATGTTTTCATCTTAGCCAATAGCTTATCACATTGGTAAAGTTTGTACATACTTTATGTTCTGTATGTGACGGTAGATGAGAATGAGTCTTGATAGAGGAGTATCTGGTAAAATTTATACTGGACTGGATTCCCTGGTGTCCCAGGCTAGGCACTCCCATCTTAGAGATTCAAATTCTGCAAACGGTCCAAAGGCGTCAATCGCCAAACTTTTTGAACAAGGTAATCATGTTTACCCAAGTGTTTGTATATGTTACTGAATGCAGTACTGAAACATGCTAGGGAGTACTTTCTGATTTTATCCACTTATTTCTATTTATTTAATTTTTGTTGCAGTTGGTCTGCAAAAGATACTCTCCTTGCTAGAGTCGGAAGAGGCTGATGTGCGAGTTCATGCTGTGAAAGTGGTAGCTAACCTTGCAGCTGAAGGTAAGTTATGTTGATTTATTCAAAACTACTTTCGCAATTTGCATACATATATCTACATGAAGGATGCATGCACATAGGTGTTAATTTTGATATCACACTTGCTCATACATCGACATCAACCTAAAACATATGTTTGATGTTATTCTATATTTACTAACATGGAACTTTTATAATCTTAACAATGCTTATCATGCAAAAGATCTTACATTTTCTACAAGCAGTAAGCTGTAATTTGTGTGAGAAGGTAACAATGTGAACTTACAAAGTATGTTACGGGGTGGATTTGTTGAAATAGCTTTGAAATTAATGCTCTAGATGCACTTGCAAGTGCCTCTTATCCTTTTCACAGTCAATTCTGATATATGTCTACCTACTCCAGCTAAAATCCAGAGCATGAAAAAGTACAAGTTTTTGGTGCTGAGATGAAAATTCACCATTTGACAATTGCTATGGTAGGGAATAGGGATACAGTTTCTTAGAAAATTCATTGTGCAAGATAGGAAGATTCTTGCTACTTTTTATCTAAATATATTGAATATAATAGAGAATACGCCTTTTGTTCAAAATAGTCACAATTCATCATTTGACCTAATTTATTTTCCTGTCTTAAATCAAAGTTTTCTAATAAGTCCTAGAAACCATGGTGTGGGCCTCCCCATTACAAAGCCACAGAACAATATGCAAGTATCATATGGGACTCAAATCCTATATGGTATGAGGACCTCTTGACTAACGTATCTGCTACTTTTAAGCGTACGAGTAACATAATTTGTTGGGTTGGTTGTTTTTTCTGAATTGAGAGTATGGACTTGTGTTTTCATGCAAAAAGCCTATATGATCCTCATCCTCGAAATAATCATATTAGCTTATGTCAGGTGTCATCTCATAAATATTGTTCTTGCCTTACTTGAGCCAAATGCCCAAAGCCTCCTGGTGCCAGCCCTGGTGGTTGGGGCTTTCTGGAGCTGGTTTCAGCTGTTAGCTTTATTACTGTTACTGTATCAAATATGATTTGGCTAACAATTGATTAAATTTATGTAAAAATATATTCTTGAAATAAGTCACTGTCATTTTTAATGTTTGTGTAGATCGTATTAGTTTCATCAGATTCAACTTGTGGTATATGTTTGTCATTTTTTAATGCCTTTTCAAGTTTCGGTAAATTCGGATCTCGATACGTGCCGACCGTACCGTGCCCGATAATAAGATATTATTTTATATTTTATATTAAATTAAAATGTAAAAAAAACCACAAAAATAAATAAAAATAAAAGAAACAAATAAAAAATATTTAAAAATAAAAAGTAATTATAATTGATGAAGTCACAAACGGCTTGAACGCCGGCATCACCTGAACGCTTATGGCAGCCGAACGCGAAGACTCGGTATACTATATAAAGAGAAGTCGGTTACCTAACTAAGAGAGAGGCATTCTAGGGTTTAGGGCGACGGATTCATTAATATACAAATGCCTAGAATCTAGTCCTAAAATTACAAATTTTGTACTCTGCTATCTCCCCTCAACCCTAATAGTAAAAGAGCGATCTCCCTTCCCGTGTATATAGGCATTCTCGCCGAACCACGTAAATCCGGTGTTTTGTGATTGTTTTCCGTCCATTATTGTCTGATTCCTAAAACCTCATTTATAAATTATAAAAAACATATTTTATAAATTATAAAAAATTTAAAAAAAAAAAAGGAAAAATGTCCCGCGACCCACTTGACTTGGTGTGCGGACCCCGCGTGCGCGGACCACAATTAGGTCCGCGCGGACCCGAAATTAAGTTACTGTGCGCGGCTGCGTGACCTAAATTAAGGTCACCTGCTGACCTAATCTGCGAAGTCTTCGTCAGCGCCGCGAGGAAGACAATGAACAGTTATGAAATAAATAAATAAAAAAAAAAAAAATGGAGCCGCCGGCTCGGCACCGTTTTGGTGCCGAGCGCCGGCGGCTCCGGCACATTCGGGCGGCACGGAGTGTGCCGCCTGAAACATCGAACCATGGTATATGTCCCTGGTAACTGGATAGTATGAAAGCAATTATTGGTTTAAGGTTGAACAATACTCCATCTTTCAATGCCTTTCACATCTTTAGTTTATTGTACTTGTGTGTTGAACCAGGTTGTTCGCATCAAAACTTGTAGAAACCTTCAGTAAATTTGAAATTCTTGTTATATTTATACATCCTATTGGATATCCTGCATGTTTTATATTTCTTGAATGAAGTAAATTTGCAAACAACAATTGTATGAGGCAATTGCTCTTTTGTGCATGTAACCAAGTTAGAAATGTGGTAAGCATTTGAGTTGGTTTAAGGTTGAACAGTACTCAGTCTTTCAATTCCTTTCACATATTTAGTTTATTGTACTTGTTTGTTGAACCAGGTTGTTCGCATCGAAACTTGTCGAAACCTTCAGTTAATTTGAAGTGCCTGTTATATTTATATTTTATACATCCTATTGGATATCCTACATTATTTCTCTTGAATGAAGTAAATTTGCAAACAACAATTAGATGAGACAATTGCTCTTTTGTGCATGTATCCAAGTTAGCGATGTAGTATACGCACAAACAATTTTTACCCCCCAACCCCACACCCACAAAACCATTATAATAGGTATCTATGCTATAACTTCCTTCCAAGCTGCTTTATCTGGTGGTACGTTGGTTGATCATACAATTTGTGACATTTGGTTATTACATATAATGGAACAGAGATTTCTATCTTTGTATAATGTATAATAAACATAGTTTAAATACAAGAATGAATTTTTTATAAGAGATACTATCGTGAACTTTAAAGTTACTCTGTAAGTTAGCGCTCTCCGTACATGAAAATGTATTGAAATGGAGCATCCATTTTATTCTAATCTGCAGAACTTGTAGCTGTAAAAGCCTAATTCCAACTGGTTTTAGTATTCAGTAAACTTTTTGTTGGGAAATGATCATCAATAATGCTTGTCTAATTATTTGAAGATAATTGGGCAGATCTGCTTTTTAGTATTCAGTAAGCAGCCAAAGGATTCTGTTTGGTTTATGTTGGTTGATCTGATGATTGGGTATGTTTTTTTATGTTATATTGCTCGTATATTGTTCAGTATGTTCTTATGTTGGTTGATCTGATGATTGGGTATGTTTTTTATGTTATATTGCTCGTATATTGTTCAGTATGTTCTTATTCTGTTGGTTATTAAAAGTAAGCAACTGTGCTCATCTTCAATAGTGCCTCGTTTTGTTTCTTCCTTTAAAGCTGCTTTTTTTTGGGAAAAAGTCGTTTCCTCCTTTAATGTTTCATTTTGGTGTGATATAAACTAACCTTAATGCAGAAGCCAATCAGGAGAAGATTGTTGAAGCTGGGGGCCTAACTTCACTAATGATGCTTCTTAGAAGCTCAGAGGATGAAACTATTTGCCGAGTTGCAGCTGGTGCAATAGCAAACCTCGCAATGAATGGTAACTATATGATATCTAGTCAAGGCATTACTTCTTTGTATGCTTGTTGTATGAAACTTGTTTTTTTTTTTTTTAAGTTTTATTTTATTTATTATTATTATTAAAAAAAAATGTGGAAGCCATGTGCTTCCTCGTCTTGCAGTATGAAAAATCTTTATCTTTCTTCTTACCAGAAACCAATCAAGAAAGGATTGTAGCTCAAGGTGGTATTAGTTTGTTGGGGATGACTGCAGCTGATGCTGAAGACCCTCAAACTCTTCGAATGGTTGCTGGAGCAATAGCCAACTTATGTGGCAATGGTAAAGTTACTTTGCCAACTTTTAACTTCATGCTATTGCGTTGGATTTTATCTGAATCTACTGGACAACAACAACGACGTCCCAGTGATAAGTCCTGTCTGGGTAGGGTCTGGGGAGGGTAAGATGTACACAGCCATATATCAGATGAGACTATTTCTATAGGACTATCTAGATCTACTGGCTTTCATAGAAAATATTTTTCTTAAAATCATTTTGGATATGTGTGGAAATTTCACCTGTGGAACACTTTCTTAAGTTAGTTTAGAACGAGTAAACTTGGTGAGTTAGGCAGTGGAAAGAAATTGTAATAATTGGCTATTCATATTTCAGAAACTAAACCTGAGCTTTTCCATGATTCTTCTAGAATTCCGTGATTCCGTCTCTGTAAAGGGATTGATATTATTCGACGTGGTATTCCTGCTACTTTTTGTTTTTGTACCCGCTCAATTGGCTTTGTATCCGTTGTTGCTTTAAGCACATGTGATGTGAATGTAATGCAGAGCCAGAAACCCTGATGTTGTTGATATGTTTGTCCTTCATTATTCACAGACAAGTTACAAACAAGGCTGAAAGTTGAGGGGGGCATCAAAGCATTACTAGGGATGGTGAGATGTGGTCACTCGGATGTCCTTGCTCAGGTTGCACGTGGTATTGCAAATTTTGCAAAATGTGAATCCAGAGCTTCTAGTCAAGGTTCGCAGCACTTTACCGATGTCCGTAGAGATTGATTTCATCATTTGTTAATTTTGATGTTTATACTAATCATTTGAAAACTTTATTGTCAGAAGTTAGAAATGAGTAGTCACACTTTTACTAGTTGTATTGATCGAGATAGTCCTAGCACGCTATGAATGTCTTTGAACATAGATGTTTCGCCTGCAGACAGCTTTACCAGTTGTCTTTGAACATAGATGTTGCACTTGTAGTTTATATTTTAATCTTACTTGTGTAGCTTGTAATTGCATGCTATTCCATATAGCATGAGCAGCATAAGTTACAAGCCATGGTTTTTGGTGCCGGTCGGCACAGCCCATGCCTGTTCTGGCAGTTGTTGGCACGGCACATGTCAAAAAATCTTATATTTGAGTTTTTAAATTAATTTTTTATTTTTATTTTTATTTTTTATTTTTTAAAAAATAACAAATAAATATATCGGCACGGTGCATGTGCCGGGATCTGAGTTGACCGAAATTCGGCTCAGCTCGGCACAGAAAACCTTGTTACAAGCTAAATTTGAGGCTATGAACATTCTATAAAACGCAACTTGTAACTTAAATTTAGATTATCTTACAATCCAGTATCTATAAGCTACTTAACAAGTTGTAACTAAAGACACGCTGAATCTTTGCTGTTTAATTACGTAATCAGTCCTTTCTTCTGAAACCTAGAGAAATGATAAATGTGCGTTTCATTTTGACATCTTAATGCTACCCACTTCTGAGGTAAAATTGTTTATAGGGCACAAGGATGGAAAATCCCTGCTTATTGAAGACGGAGCACTGCCCTGGATAGTGAAGAATGCCAACAGTGAAGTTTCTCCAATTAGGCGCCACATTGAGCTTGCTTTATGCCACTTAGCACAACATGGTGAGTTTGAACAATCATTTCTGGACCTAGCTTTAAAGACTATGGTTTTATTGCATCTAATCAGCCTTTCTTCTTTTTTTTTTTCAGAAGTAAATGCAAAGGATATGATTGGTGAGGGTGCCTTATGGGAATTGGTTCGAATAGCGCGGGACTGCACGAGAGAGGATATTAGATCTTTAGCTCACCGTACCCTAACTTGCAGTCCGATTTTCCAAACAGAACTGAGACGGTTACGAATAGTATTTAACTAACCTAGAAAGGCTGCTGTAGACTCCACAGAATTAAACATCCGGTCGAAACAAGCCACAGTCTTAGGTGAATCCTGGCTCTCTATAGACATATCTGAGAAGCAAAGCCGTCGTGTGTAATGATTGGCGAGCATAAATTCATGCGACTGACTTCAAATTGCATTAATTAGCCCCCTGGAGATCTTCAAGCAAGTTAGTTCCAGCAAAAGTGGATCCAATGTCATGTATACAACTGTAAATTGTATATAGTGTGTGTAGGAAAACACACAATAGTCTTTTATGGGGAAGTTTTCCCAACTTTCAAGCTAGTCAATCCCCTATTGTATCTGTATTTTATTGTTGTTGAGCACGCCAGGGAAGTGAACTTGTGCGAGTAAGTGTTGTAACCTTATGCTATTCGGAACTATATATATATGGATGATTGAAATTAAACCGGACTGAAACTTTAAAATGAAGACGGGAATCGGTATCTTCATGGAGTAATGGTTGCTTACTAACAGTGCTATGTATTTTTACAGTCTGCAGGGTTTGTAATTCATTCCTCTTGTATTTTTATACTTTGTCGGATTATATTTCATTGTGCATTGTCCAAGTTTTTAGGTGCCGAGCTGAGTTAAGTTTCAGTAAACTCAGATCTCAGCACGAGCTGACCGTACTGATGGTGCCGTGCCGACCGTGCATATATAATTTTATTTATTATTTTTTAAAAAATAAAAATAAAAAATTAATTAAAAAAATTCAAATATAAGAAGTTTTAATACGTGCCGTGCCGGTTTGTACCGTACTGACAATTGTTGGAACAGGCATGTGCCGTCCGGCACAGTTCCTGCTGGCGGCACCGAAAACTATGGCATTGTCCGAGTGTTTTCTGGATAGAAGCAGTCTTAAGGTCCAGATCAGAACTTCCTACTTGCCTCGACCAAGACCGCATATTGGCGGATTTATGAGCTCAAATTTCTTTGGATGCTGCACAATTGCTTAAAATTAGATCAATGATCTGAAAGAACATTAATGCCACAAATGAACTTTGTGCTGCTTAGAGTAAGCAGTATCATCCTATGACCCAACTATAAAGACAGAGCGATCGTTTATTCTAGCTCCCTGGTCACTCCCTGATAGCCACATTTATCGCTTTTTGTCAAAAGGACTTGCACCATCGTCCTAACTCTAAATAGTATACTATCCGCTCCTTAGCGGATTCGGCTTAACTTGAAATAAACTAGGGAGCAAACATACTGCAGCTCGATCCAGCATCGCGAGATGCTTATCGTACTATACTCAATAATATACTAATAAAAAATGCCTAAAAAGATGGCCATCGAAAATTGGATAATAGCCTTCCTGGCTATGCTCTTAATATAGGTATGGATCCTCTTCATTGTAAATTTCTCTAATACATTCAATTAATAATCAGATTTAATTCACTCAGATCGGATGGTTCAGATTTCAAAAAAAAAACAAAAAAAAAGTTATTTTAATTTTTCGATAACTTTTGGTTTCTTCTCTCTACACCATATTTTTATAATAAGTTATAATATTTTTGTGAACATTTTTTAATCTAACCTATTAAATTTAAGTGAACTAAATCTTGACTATTTAATAAAAAGAATTAGAGGAATCTATAATAGAAAGGACTCATACCCCTTCAAAGTTTCACCTAAAAGCCGAAAACACCACCTTCTATCTCGTTAAGCTCATCGTGGCATAGTCAAAAACCCAACATGGCCATTCATGAATTTTGAACTTATAATGTGTGCTTCATAAGGCACATGCCACACAGCTATACCCATAAATATAAGATTTCTATCTCGTTAAGCTCACCGTGGCACAGTCAAAACCCACCATATAGTTAGGATAATAAATGAGATAGAGCCAAGTCTATCTTGAAACAAGTTGGACGTCAAAATAGCATTTTCCAATGCATATATATTATGCCCTAATGCCTAACTTTGTCAATTCAGCTAGTGCCATTTTAGGGATAGGGGATAGTAATGTTGTTGTCACGCTCGGACCGGCTGTATAGTAATCTTGATTAGACGACTTAAAATGACGAGGATTTATATCTCCCACACCTGCCTCCTCGTCATCAGACAATCATTCATCAAAAAAGTTTACATGTGCACTTCGAAAAGATCTTCATCGTTATCTATGAAATTAATCATCGATTTGAACAAATAAATTACATATAGGATCAGTCGTTGAATGCGAGAGTTATATTGTTCTCGCACTTAGACCGACAACTACATTATCATTAGGTTCACTTGGCCCGTCATTATCATTAAAACTCTACAATGGATTGTTTAACGACTCTAAATTAGAATATAGATACACAGTGTTCATGAAAAATTCGTTTCGCAATAAATAAATATCAGCACATATGAAATAAATCCATCATGTGATATTACTGAACTCCAAATATTATATATATATTGTTATTGATGGTCTCTTACTGCTTAAATTTATTTAAAGGACGTAAAATATTATCTAATTTTTTAATTGAATATTATTATATTTTTGAATATTCAAATATTTAATATTAATTATTTATTGTTTTTATTATCGTATCCGAATTATATTTTTATTTTATTTTTTAAAAATTATTGTATTTTATATCCGTATTGTGTTGTATTTTTATTCATTAGTATACTTCCTAGGGAAATGCTGTATTTTTATTTCTATATTAGTATAGATAATTGCATAACGCTGTCACGTAGCGTGTTTTTACATTTTCGAAGACTAAAATATAAAAGTAAAATTTTATGGACTGATATGTAATTACGCCTATTAGTATACTTCCTAGGAAGGAAGGTGATTGGGGAGGAAAAGGCGGAGCTGGCTCCCCTGGTGCGTTAGCACCAGGGTGCAGGTACGTGGATGGTGGAGATCGCACCACGTCAGCATATACGGATCACGAGATATTAAATAAAATTTTCGTTCGTTTATTTGACCTATTTTTATATATTTTTAGAAAAAATTTTGAACTATAAAGTTGTATATTTTGATGTGATCTACAATTTTGTAGTTAAAAATTTTTCAAAAAAATGCCAAACTGTATACTAAAAAGATAATTTTATATATAATCATCTTTTTGGCAATACCGTTTGGCATTTTTTCGAAAAATTTTTAACCATAAAATTGTAGATCACATCAAAATATACAACTTTATAATTTCAATATTTTTTCTAAAAATATATAAGAATAGATTAAATAAACGAACGAAAGTTTTATCTAATATTTCGTGATCTGTACACGCTGACGTGGCACGATCTCCACCTTTCATCTCCCTACACCCTCGTGCGTTTGCACCGGGGGAGCCGGCTCCGGAAAAAGCGGGGGGAGCAGGTGACAGTGATAAAACCTATGCAAGACTGCCTCTCTTTCCAGGATCTTTCCTTTTGTGTGCTTTTTGAGGAATGGGGAGATGGAGCGCATCATTAGAAGACCCACAAAACAAAAGCCTGGAGGACCACAAATATATCATCCGAACTGTAAGTTTAACAAGTCAAGCAACCATTCCATGTTTGTCAGAACCAAATTACAGAGAAGTTGTTATATTTTAAGGAAAAAAGCTTACAGTTAAGTGGAGTAGATGATATCTAATTTCATGTTTCATGCTATCCTTTTTTTTTTTTTCTTTTACTCTGAGATGGAAAAAAAGAGAAGAAAAGGAAGAAAAGCAAGGAACTTGTACACAATTAAGAACATACAATAGAAAAGAAGAAAAGGAAGCATTGATCAAGAGCTTGTACGACGCCTGTGGAATTGAAGGTTTTCATAGTTAGTTTCAGATGTAAAACTCTTCTGCTTTCTTTATTGCTTCATTATCAGAACTGAGGACGGCCGCCGGCTCCGACCCCCAGGTGCCGTACGCCTCCGCTGGCAGCTGTACGCCGCCCAGAAGATTCGGCGGCCAACCATGAAAGAAACCGGCGCCATTGGCATCCGCTAGCAGCTGCTGGTGTTGCTGCGGCGGCAGCGACGAGTGTCCGACAAGCGGCGGCGATCCCATAGCTCCAGCAGCTGAAATCTGCTCATCCTGGTCGAGCAGCAGCCGCTCATACGCCGTGTTCCCAAACGACGCCGCCATTATGATGACTGGTCCTGATGCGATAAGCGATCCAACCACGCTACCGCCGACCACCTTACCCTGACCGCCAGCTAGATAAACTGTAAGCGCCGTGGCCGTCGGCTGCGCCGGAGGGGGAATGGAACGATCCAGAGAGCGATAGAATCTCGAAGCGACCTTCCAGCGAAACAACTGCACCGGCGGTGGCAGGCTGACATAGGGTGACGTTGGTGACGGTACCGGTGCCGCTCAGGACGGAGACACCGCACTGACGGTGGCGGGCGTAGGCGGCGAGGCTTTCGACAATATCGCTTCCGGAGTTGACTTCCATAACATGAGATCTCAGAGCGTTGGCGCTGTCGCGGGTGATTATAATTGGAGGCTTCGGCTTGTTCTTGGAGCCGAAGGGACGGCCGCGTGGCCGGCGTTGAAATTCGCCGTCGATAGCCGAAGACGAGATGATCTCCCTGCCCTGATCATCGCCGCTACCGCTGGGGGTTGGGCTGTTGTTGTTGACCTTTTTGTTGGTAACGTAGACGTTTGAATCGGGATCACATTTGACGGCCGGCTGGAGCTGCGGGATTTCGAAAGGGTGGTGGTGGAATTCGCGAGCGTGGAGCGGCGGTGGAAGGTGGTTCGTCACCGCTGCAGGATCCATCGATCTTCTTCACAAAAAATATTTGTACGTAGTCGATCTACTTACAAACTGCTACTACTGATCTCTAGTGAGCTTCTTCGCTAGCTACACTTTTTTTCTCTGTCGCTACCAAAAGCTTCTACCACAAGACATGTAAAGGTAAGAAGAAGAAGAAGAAGAAGAAGAAGAAGAAGAATTTAGCTGAAGGGAAGCTTTCTGCAACAGCATTAGCTGAGGATCTTGTTGTTATTTGTTGTGGTTGGACTTAGATAAGGAGGTAGACAGCAAGAGAGAGAAAGGGACGGGTTGACTTTTTCTAGAAGTGGGTTAGGGACGGATTATACGGTCAATATTAGCGGATTAAGGAGCTGGTTAAGTGTAGGTTTTTTCGTTCTGCTTGTGGTATGGTAAGACGCCGGTAGTTGTACGACTACGTACCCAAAGATCACTCGATCAAGAGTCAAGATGAATATTTGTTTTTTAAAGTTTTAAGATGAAATCAACTTTTGTACCGCGCATTCAGCGTGAGTGATTCGGACGTTCGCCTCATAAAGTGTGTGACCCGAGTTCGACTCCAGAAACGTTCCGTAAAGAATGTGGGGGTCGAAGATTCCTGTACCTCGTGAGGAGTGATATAGGTCTTAATTTGAGATCCCTTAGGAGGCGTTCGTCAGGACTGTCCTACAAGTAAAGATAGGACCTTTCGATTGGTGAAACATGGACCGATGTCATTCGTGGGTTTATCTATTACAAGGTTGCTCGAATGAGGACCGATTACGGGCAGAATTTTCCGACGTAAATCTCAAAAAAAAAAAAAAAAAAAAAATGAAGTCAACCTCCTGGCATCTTGTCTATCCGACTCTTCCTCTTGTCATTGCAAATTATGACAAGTTACGCTGCATTCTTGAATTTTAAATGTCTCACAAAAAATTCGCACATTGAGAGTGCTACTCAATCTATTTCCTGGAGGGTAAGAGACTTAGTTTAAATACAAGAGAAAAGACATAAGAAAAAAAAAAAGAAGCTTTTTTCTTGGAAATTTTGTGTACTCTCTCTTTGATATATCATGAATTTACCCATGCTAATTGGTTAAAAATTAGATTAAGCCGTATTTAAATATATTGGATTTGTTTATGCCACTTTACTGATGAAATTAGAAATAAAGATTTAGACATAAATAGTACTATTGATAAATGAGACAATTTGGACTGCATAGCTGTAATGTACATTAAAAAAAAAAAGAATTATTAGCAGGGCGTCATAAAGACCAGAGAAATTCCATTTCTTGTGTCAGCTCACAATGGCTGCCTCCACTACGCCCAGAAACCATGGAGAATGCCACCGGTTTGTATTGCTAATTACTGGCTGTAACCTGTCGGAATGCTTTTAATCTGTCATCATCGGCGCGGCTTCAGACGAGGCGAGAACGGAATCTCACCTAACTTCAATGAGGAGCAATGATGTTAGCAAACTCATTGAAGATTTGCGTAAGTTGACAACTTGTGTCAACTCGCTGAGAGCTGCTACAATACATGAAGTTAGCCGACATAGGCCGAAAGCTTATTTCTCGCGTAAAGTTCAAATTTTAAACCTAAAATTAGCTCAGTAACGATTGTAATGCAATTTGGGCCTAAACTGTGGACAACTTTTGGCTAATTCTTGATTCCAAGTTATTCAAAAATTCTAGTGTACTAATGATTTGCTTGGCATTGCAGTTAGGACTGAGAACTACACAAATTGACCTAAAAATCCTAGCCAATCCGACCCGCAAAATGCAAAATTCAGATCGTGGGTTGGGTCGGATTGATATTTAACGGCGTGTTTGGGAGAGACGAATGGAATGGAAAAAGGATGGGGGGAAGGAAAATTGAGGGTAATAATTACTTTTTCCTTGTTTGGATACAGGGAAAAATATGGAGGGAAGAAAATATTGAGGGAATTATTTTCTCTTGGGCCCACCAAAATCATTCTCTCCAATGTTGGAGAGAAAAAGGAAAGAAAAATCAATTGGATGAGGAATGACCATAATAACCCTATTTTCTTTGTTTTATATTTTTTAGTTAGGGATATAGTAGTAATTTCATTGTTATTTTATTTTGTCTTATTCGTAATTAACTTTCTCTTCCCTTTCTTTCCCTCAGGAATATCGTTTTCCATCACTTTCTTTCTTTTCACTTTCTTTCCTTCCTTTTTCCTTCCCTCTATTTTCCTCCCCTCTTTCCAAACACAGCCTAAAAGATTCGGGTTTAATAATTTTCGGTTTGTGTTGGAGCCCGTAAATTCGAGTCTGGTCGAATTATATCCAACAATTTAAGCTCTATATAATATATATTTATGGATTATGGCCTTCCATCCTTCTTCCCCAAATCCTAAAATCAAATACCTTCTCCTTTTCCAAACCCTAAATCAAATTCCTTGTCCTTACCAAATTCGTCCGCCACCATCTCCGCCACCCCCCACCGCCTCTGCCTCTGCCGCCCACCGCTCTCCCTCCCCTATCTCTGTCCCTCTCTCTCTCTCTCTCTCTCTCTCTCCTCCTCCTCCTCCTCCACCTCCTCTGCCACGCCACCGACTCGTTCCCCTCTCCTCCCCCAACTCCTTCACATCAGCCAACTCCGCCCACGCTACCACTGCATCTCCAAAGACGCAGTGCTCAACGTTCTTTCCCCCCTCTCCTGCGATTCCATTATTTCCCGTGCCTACCTCCCGATGAAACCATAAATTCGGGTTGAGTACAAATTCGAACCGGGTTGAATCGGGACTGTGTTTATTCAGTTAGGGTCGGTCTTATTAGTTTCGGTCGGCGGCATGGCATTAAATAATTATGGCTTAATAATATGTTATGTTAAATTTAATTTACTCTTCACATAGCTTAACTTATATCTAAACTAAAAATCATAAAACACTAGACTTGTGATTGTTTATCTACCAGCAGAAAAGTCAGAGCATCTCCAACATACAGACAGGTCAACCCTATATTGTTATTAATCAATATTAACTATGGAGTTTGGCATCGTATGACAATTATTACTGTTGTTGCTCACAATTAAAATTATAGAAGAGTCTATTTAGCTTCTTTTGAGCATGTTATAGAGGTATCTATTGAGCTTATATGAAGGTTTGATTTTTATTTCTTGAGATTGGAGAATGACACTGTTATATTTGTTTCAGCACTACATTTTTTAGTTCTTAGCTGGACTTTATGGTAATATAAAAAGCTTTGGAAGATATGTAGCTAACTCTTAGCACGTCGCCATCGGAACTGTCCAACAACGTAGCGCCCACGCATTTGGTGTCCCGAGCCCAATAACTCCCCCACGAAGCGTACTGGAACCTGTTGATCGGCTGTCTCCTCGGCCCAACACTGACCCACTTTTCCGCCTTCCTCGTGCAAATGTGGAGAACTACACGTACGATTGAGAAACAATTTCTAAGTTTCATTAAATATTATCGAGATTTTCTCCGAAGGCCATTCGACCGAGTAAATTTAAAGGGGCACTACTTTCTACTATAGCTATGTTGATATTAATTTATTACATACATTACAATCGAGCATGATCTTGACTGATATAATATTGAAGATAGAGGTGGCTAAGAGGAGTACAAACAATCACACATAACACAGAAATTTTATATGAGAACCTTCGTTCAGACAATCACGTGGCCAACGACATAAATTCACTAAAATTAATAACGCGGTCACCGAGTCCTAGCCTTGGTTACATGAATTATCTCTTTTGTTCTTACTCCCAACGCCCCTCAACTAATGGCGAGGATGATTATTTATATGCGTCACTCGCAAGCCTATTGATGAATGATATAGTGGAAGTAGTGGGAGTCATAGAAGTCATAGGAGTAGTGGAAGTTATGGGAGTAAAGGAAGTTGATTGGTCAGCCTTGCCCTCATCTCGCCACGTGGCATGTTCTGCACCTCCGAGAGAAGACTAAATTAATGCTATATAGTTTCCCTCCGGTGAGGGTGGTGACATATATTGGTGCACCTGTTGGAACCTTGCATGATGCCTTGGTCCCGTTGTGCTACTGGGTACCTGTTGATATCTCAGGTTCAACTGGATAGCTCAGTGCCTTCGATACCTCGAATCTCACAGGATAGCTTGGTGTCTTATGATACCTCGGATCCCACCGGTCTTCGCTAGTGCCTCCCAATAATTAGGTCTCGCTGGTCTTCATTGGTGGCTTTTGATATCTCGGATCCCACCGGTCTTCATTGGTGCCTCCCGATACCTCTACCTATCTTCGTTGGTGCCTCACGATATCTCGGGTCCCATCAGGCATCCTTGGTGCCTCATGATAGCTCGAGTCCCACCGGATAGCTTCGTGCCTCCCGATATCTTGGGTCCGATTATCGTTGGTGCCTTTTGATACCTCAGGTGCCTCCCAAGCCTCCCGATATCTTGGATCCCCCCGATATTCATTGTTGCCTCCCGGTACCTTGGGTCCCACCTGTCTTCTTTGGTACCTCCCGATAGATCGGGTTCCATCGGATTGCTTGGTCAAGTTCGGCTCCTCCGCTGTCGGCTCGTCGTGGACTTGTGGCCTCTGCTATGCCTATTCTAGCTCAGCTCTACCCCATCGAGCTCGTCTTGGAGTCGCAGCCTCGGCTCTACCTGATCTACCTCGGCTCTATCCCTGCCGGCTCTTCTTGAACAAGCGGCCACGGCTTTGCCTGATCTCCCTTGGCTCTGCCCCTACCATCTTATTTTAGACCCGTAGCCTTAGCTCTGCCGACCTCGGCTCTGCCCTTGCCGGCTCTTCTTAGATTTCGATTATGTTGTAGTGCCCGTCCTCTTGAAAGCCATGCATTTGTGATGATTTCTTCCTACAGATCGCATTATTTGATTGAGAATGATCTCGACCGATGTAATTAGAGATTGAAGACATAGATGGCTAAGAGGAGTTCCCTCATTTTGCTTTGTGGACCGAGGTCACCGAGGCTCGGCTTTGATTACAACAAGCCTCTCTTTTTTTCATTGCTCCTAACCTCTTTAACTACCGGCAAGGATGATTATTTATAGACGTCACTCATATGCATATTGATGATGGTGGTAAACAAAGTTGTGGGAGTATAGAAGTAATAGTAGTGCAAATTACGGGGAATAGAGAAAGTTAATCAGACAGTCTTGTCTTCGTCTCGCCACATGACGTCTTCTACGTGCTTTCGAGCAAACTAATCTATACTAAATCACATTATACATAATAACTAATAATTTATACCCTACGTCACTATTTTACGCCACATCTCTAAATGTTTGAGCTTAAAAAAACAGAACCGCTTGTTTGCAGACTTTGATGTTCGTATAAAAAAAGCTATCTATAAGGTTTTTTTTTTTTTTTTTTTTTTTTTGAGAAGAAGCTATCTATAAGTTATCTGAATTTATTCCAACAAATATCAACATAGGAAGGTTTTATTTTGAGTAAAAATGCAATACGGAATAAAAATATGACTAATATAAACGTGAGATATTTTATGAAGTGATTTTTTAAGAAACTACATGTTTCGTTGATCAATGCTGATCAATCAATGCAGACCAACAAAAGAGTAAGACGACGATGCCAAGTGTTTTTCGCTTGGCCGATATAGGATTTGAATTCTAACAATATTTGATTGGGAGAGTCTACCATTTAACGTTTAGTAACCGATCGAAATATATGATAAAAATCGAATTCAAGTGTCAAGATTAAAAAAAAAAGATATTTGCGAATCAATGCTCCCTCTATGCTCAGATGACATGAAGGCCTGTGAACTGAGAGCTACGCTTTTGTGGATCAGTAAGGGGCCGTTTACTTTGGAGAAAGTTGGACAAATGAGGCAAGTGGATGAAAGAAAAGTGAGAGAGAAGTGGGAGAATAGAAAGTGGTGGAAAATTAGGTTGGGATATTTTTGTTTACTCGTGATTAAAAAGTGGAAAAAAACTGTGATTAAATAGATTTAAAATATGATATAATAATAACTATATATAACTAATTATTAATATATTAATAATAAATGATAAATATTTAATATTATTAAAATATATAAATTGAAAATATTAATATAATATTAACATAAATAATTTATTAATAGATAGTTGTAATAATAATAATAATAATAATATTATTATTATTATTATTAATATATGATTAACAATATAATTTCTTAATATTATTATTATAAATATAATAATATATATTTTATTATTATTAATGTTATTTTAATATATCATATATTTTATTATTATTATTATTATATTAATATATTAGTATACTTGATTATTAATAATATTATTTTAATGATATATTATATTTATTATTATTATTATTAATATATTAATATATTATTATTACTACTATTATTTTAACAATACACTAATATATTTTATTATAAATAATTTTATCTTAACAATTGTAAACACCCCATGTTGTCCGGCTTATCGTCATGACTTGATAAACTCGATTAAGCTTAAAATTTCGGTATATACAATTAAATTTATTTTGCTTAATTTTGAAAATATTTGGACGTATAGGATTGTTTAGAACTCCAACTGGGCCTCACACGAATAAGAAATTTTCGCGAAAAAACAATACTTATATATGAGGGGACATTGATGGCAAATAAAAAATACAAGCCCAAAATTCTACAAAATCAGTGAGGGCCGGTTTTACAATTTAGCAAACATAAGAATTTTTAGCGTAATATCGAAAATATTTCAAAAAAACAGTTGCCGCTGACGAATCACCACCTCGCGCACTTACCCCACTTCGCCAACCCCTCGCCTTCGTAACCATTGCCCACGACACCTATAAAAGCCGGCGAGCACGGAGGATCAAGGGTGGCCGGATCCAGGCGATAGAGAGAGAGAGAGAGAGAGAGAGAGAGAGAGAGAGAGAGAAACTAGGGAAAGAACCGGCGACGGTCATGCCATGCTAAGTTAAATGACATGATAATTTTGGATCTGTAGAGTTCAGTAAAGGATGGCTCGGTCAGTCATCAGAGATGGAGGAAGATCGTTTGTGTACCGCCAACGAGAGTGAGTATGAACAAGTATCGATTAAGCTTCTAAAAATATACGAATCGAACTATTACTTGTGAAATAGTCAAATTCCGATGCTTACTTAGGATTGCTGTCATTTCCGTCAAGCGCGACGCAGACTTAACGCGCCCCCTTAATTGGAATTAAGCGAACATCGCCCTCCTATTTAGTTTTGGCCAAAAAATACCACTTTACTACATGAAATGACAAAAATATCCATATATCAGTTTTTCAATCATAACATTTTGTACAAAGTTCCAAATAGGATGAAACAAAATTCGTATGAAAGATCTTTAAGTTCTCTTTCATATGGCACTGCTTTCATCTCACTTAAAGCTATTTACGCAAAGTTATACTAAAAATACGAAGACGCTGTCAAGCTACTGTAGTTTTTGACGTCTTTTTTTTTTGTATAACTTTTCGTAGAGAGCTTCAAATGAGATGAAATCAATCACATATGAAAGAGGACTCAAAGACCTTTCTAACAAGTATAGGATCAACACGTTTGAATAACTACGAACACCCGCAAACACCTGATATCTTAACGGCATCTTAATACTTTTGACATAACATTTTGTATATAGCTCCAAATAGGATGAAATGAAGTCCATATGAAAGACATTTGAGTTCATTTTCATATGGAATTTTTTTCATCTCATTGGGAGCTCTCTACGGAAAGTTATACTAAAAATACGAAGACGATGTCAAGCTATTATAGTGTTTGACAACGTCGTCGTTTTTTTAGCATAACTTTTCATATAGTGCTTCAATTGAGAAAAACAAAACTAATTCTATATGATTGATGCTTGAGTTTTCTTTCATACGAGATCAATTTCAGCTTATTTGGAGCCATCTACCAGAAGTTATGGCTAAAATACCGAGACCCTGCGAACATCTGTGAACACCTGCGAGCATCTGTGCACATCTGCGAACACTTGTGAACACCTACGAACCCCTGAGAACACCTACATTCTTATACTTGTTGGAAAGATCTTTGAGTCATTTTTCATATGAGACTAATTTTATTCCTTTTGGAGCTTTTTAACAGAAGTTATGTTAAAATACCGAGACCCTATGAATCTATACGAACACCTGATATCTTGACGGTATCTTAATACTTTTTTTTTGAGATTATCGTGGTGGAACCCGTAGTGCGAGCGCACGCCCCCGTAGGGACCTCAAACTCGCGGGAAACCCCAACGCCCAGCCCCGACCGACGCTCTGGGATCCGAGTGCAGGCCTTCCATGAACGGGGGCTCCTGTCATGGGGTACAGAGAATTTTTAGAAAATCCTACGAGGGATTTCACCCTACGCGGGCTCGAACCTGTGTGGTGACGCTTCCTAAGGCGCCTCCCATCCAGTTGAGCTAGCCGCGCTCGGCGATATCTTAATACTTTTGACATAACTTTTTGTACATAGTTCCAAATAGGATAAAATAAAGTCCATATGAAAGAAATTCGAGTTCTCTTTTATGTGGAACTTATTTCATCTCATTTTGAGCTCTCTGCAAAAAGTTATGCTAAAAATACGAAGACGCTGTCAAGCTACTGACAGCATCGTCGTATTTTTTGATATAACTTTTCATATAGATTACCAAATAAGATAAAACCAATTCCATATGCTGCTTGAGTTTTCTTTCATATGAGATCAATTTCAGCTTGTTTAGAGCTCTCTATGAGAAGTTATGGCTAAAATACCAAGACCGTGCGAATATCTGAGAACACTTGCGAACATCTGTGAATATCTGCGAACACCTATATTCTTATACTTGCTGGAAGGATATTTGAGTCTTCTTTCATATGACTAATTTCATCTCTTTTAGAGCTCTGTAATAGATGTTATGTTAAAAATACCGAGACCCTGCGAATATCTGCGAAGACCTTGCGAACACTTACGAACACCTGCGAACACCTACATTCTTATACTTGTTGAAAAGATCTTTGACTATTCTTTCATATGAGACCAATTTTATCTCATTTGGAGCTATCTAACAGAAGTTATGTTAAAAACACCGAGATCCTGCGAATCCCTTTGAAATCTGCGAACACCTATGAACACCCTGTGAATACCTACATTCATATACTTGTTAGAAAGCTATTTGAAGCTTCTTTCATATAGGACTAGTTTCATCTCGTTTGGAGCTCTCTAACATAAGTTATGTTAAAAATACCGAGACCCTATTAGTGTTCTCAGGTATTTACAGATGTTCGCAGGGTCTCGGTATTTTTAACATAACTTCTGTTAGAAAGCTCTAAACGAGATGAAATTGATCCCATATGAAAGAAGACTCAAAAAATTTTCCAACAATTATAAAAATATAGGTGTTTGCAGGGATTCGTAGGGTCTCGGTATTTTTAATTAACTTCTGTTAGAGAGCTCCAAACGAGATAAAACCAGTGCCATATGAAAGAAGACTCAAAGATATTTCTAACAAGTATAAGAATGTAGGTATTTGCAGGATGTTCGAAGGTGTTCACAAGTTGTTCGCAGGGATTCGCAGGGTCTCTAACATAACTTTTGTTAGAGAGCTCCAAATGAGTCGAAATCGGTCTCATATGAAAGAAGACTCAAAAATCTTTCCAACAAGTATAAGAATATAGGTGTTCGCAGATGTTCATAGATGTTCACCAGATGTTCGCAGGGTTCGGTATTTTAGCTATAACTTTTCGTAGAGGGCTCCAAATAAGCTAAAATCGATCTCATATTGGAGCCTATATAAAAAGTTATGCTAAAAATACGATAACGCTATCAAACGCTACAGTAGCTTGACAATGTCTTCATATTTTTTGTATAACTTTTTTTAGAGAGCTCCAAATGAGATGAAATATATCCCATATGAAAGAGAACTCGAATAACTTTCATATAGACTTCTTTCATATCATGTGTTCTTAAGTATTCGCGAGTGTTCGCAAATGCTCGTAGTTATTCAAAGTGTCGATCCTATACTTGTTAGAAATGTCTTCGAGTTTTCTTTCATATAGAACTAATTTCATCTCATTTGGAGATCACTATAAAAAGTTATACAAAAAATGCGAAGAAGTTGTCAAAAACTATAGTAGCTTGACAACGTTTTCTTATTTTTGGTATAACTTTTTGTACAAAGCTCCAAATGAGATGAAATCAGTCCCATATAAAATATGACTTAAAGATTTGTACGGACTTTGTTTCATCCCCATTTGGAGCTGTCTTATCCGGGCCATATTGTCATCTCAGATCGGACATGCACATTATGTTGACAAGTCATAACTTAACTATTTTTCAAACCGAAAATTCAAAAATTGGTTGAATTGTTAAAGAGATTTACTTTGACCAAAGGTCTATTTCAGTATCCTTAATTTGACTTTTTACTGTCAAATTTTATACAAAGAATAAAATCGTAGTCAAAATTACAAATCGGTTAATAAGTTAAAATGGTATGTAATCATTAAAGGATTAAAATTCAAATGACCAAAAATAACAATGTCATTATTTCTTTTTGTCTATCCTTTGGATAATGGGTAGGATTGAGTTGGTTTATTAAATTAGGAGGCATTTGGCTGAGAAAAGGGGAGGAGGGGTGAAAAAAAAAGGAAAGAAAAACAAAGAAAAAAAAAAAAAAAAAAGAGAAGGCAGCCGAGAGAGAAAGAGAGGGAGAGGGAGAGGGAGTGAGGGAAAGAGGTGCCGCCAGACGACTTCCAGCTGCTCTGACCTCCGCTGCTATCACCTACCACAACATCTCCGACGTTCACGCCACCATCTTGGACATTGACTCGCTCTTGACACTCAGGTAGCCTCGCGAAACTCATGTTATTGGCGCTTCCTCTTGTTAGGAACACCAAGTCGCCGCCGTGGCTTTGCTGGCTGTAAGCCACGGCGATGTGAAAATAATAATAAAAACAAACAAAAAAAATTGCACCCGCGAGTAACTCATTACACACACGTCGAAATGAAATTCTAACTACGCCACCGAAATCAGAAACCTCAAAAACACCAAGAACGACCGTCTCGGAGCCGAACGACGACGGTCGCCGAAACCGGCCGAAATTTCACACCCCGGAAAACTAATTAAACGAAGCTTCGGATACAATTGTTGACATCGCCAATGAATTCCGGATGGTCGAAAACCTTAGAAAGTGCATATGTAGGTCGGAAAATGGCTGTTGTCGTCGTCGCAGGCGTTCTCGTTCGTAAGCTCGCGAGACGAAGGCGACGGGCCTACCCGGTTGCCTGAGAGCTAGGCTCACGCGCACCGGCTTATGGCCGGGCGCTTAGCTTGCGGCCAGACCATTTTGGTCCGGCCCAAGCTAAAACTAGCCCATTAAGGGCCCAAATTTGTTTTGAAGATTTTAATTGATTTTCAGTCTATAATCTAAATAATTAATTGATTTTAATACCGATCTTGCTACGATTTCTTATATAGAATTAGTGGACTAGTCTCTCAAGCACATTTGCATAAAAATAAGGTTATACGGAGATGGCTATTCGAACTCTACGCCTTAATTTTTGAAACATTAATCTTATTAATAAATTCAAGCATAAAATCAAGATTAGAGGGAGGTGGGTACCCAAACTCTATATCTCAAAATTAATTCATTTTTGAAAAGGGTGCGATGAAGAGGAAACGGAAACGCACTGTGCTCTGACAAATAAAAATCATAAACACTTTTAAGATTATGACGAGATGGCTATTCTACTCCTACACCATGTAAATAATTTGCAAATAGTAAGTTATCACGAGTCTAATTTCAAATAAAGTTAAACCGCTTAACTAAAAGTATCCTCATTATGAGAGAAACTGGGGGTGTTCTGTCTTCCCCACACTGTTGGGTTTAAATTGATGGAATATCTGAACATAGTGGGCTATGGGGTCTGTCACGACCCGCGCCCCGAGGCCGGGGGCCGCGACAGGGGGAAAACCACGTTTTCGAAAATCATTTTGTTTTCGAAACCAAAGCGCTTTGCGGAAGCTCGTTTAAAACCAATTTAAAAACAATTTTGACGGATTAGCCGGTTTCGGGACTTTCGACGCACCCGAGGTCCACGGAGGAGGCAGACCCCGCGATCGGCGCCGACCTAGCTTGCAATAGATTCTAAGATATCAATCTCCTCCATTGATATCAGAGATATGATCCGTCTTGCAATCTGAAGCGTCCGAATTTAAAGAGTTACAAATCAACACCCTGTAAACTTTGTATCTCAGAAGAATATCAGGGCCAAAACGCCGGTATAAATAGCTAAAAAGATGGCCGAAGCTTAGAACGCTCTTTAGTGTAACTATAATGTCTAAGAGATAACTCTAAAACCAATCAAACGGTAGTCAATTATCATTTCAGCAACACGCATTTTAATTTCGGATTTAAGGGTTTATCGGTGTGCGGACATCCGCGTCAGTGGATTTTCGGTCCAGACCGAAACCCAACGCAAATTCCGCAGTTCCCACTAGTTATCGTCGACCGAGAAAGGTGTATCGGTCGACCGATACTGATAAGATCAGCAGCAACAATTTCAGAAACAACTCTCTCTGCCGCTTCGAAATCGCGTAATCGGTCGTGGTTCTTGGGATTCCGACCTAACGTGTTTCGTACGTCTCACATGGACACATGTGTACGGCCCTTCCGCAATCACGAATACGACGAGACACACAAGTTTACATCAAAGTTTTATATAACCGAAATACGACATTTTTAAGAACTTACGCTCAAAACTCATGCTTTGGCTTAAAGTTTCCACAAAGCCAACACCACACAAAGTCAAAGTTAGTACTCAAAACAATCGAATTCGCAAATAACAACCCTACGTGGGGCAACATTTACAGAAATCCATGTTTTACCAAATAAAACCTTTCCCATTGAAAAGCTTTAGAAAAACACTTACAATGAAAGTAACATTTTTCCTCAAAAGCTTTCAAAAACCCATCAACAACAAGTGTAAGATCAATGCTTCACGAGTTACTTACATCTATGTATTCTATACATGTGTAGCTAATACAAAATGTTGCGTATAGTTCTTCTAACTACACCCCAAAACCATATACCTCTATTCACCTCCTTTCACGAAAATCGTCATCTACGCGGGCTCCTTGCCTTCGTCGTAGAATCTGAAAAAGAGGCAACAAAAGCGGTGAGTCATCCGACTCGTGAGCGGCACTTGTACGTTCTCCCTCTGAACGCCCAAAGTGGACAACCCAAACACAAAATCAAAAATGCACCATTTCCGCTATCAAGATCACCAAATGGTTGGGGAGTACACTTCACAACAACCACACATATCAATTCGCAATTGCAATATCTCAAAGATACACTAACGTCGTAGCTAGTCAAACCGACCCAACTATCAAATTATGTCAATCTTTATAGTTAGCGTGCATCTATTGCCCAATCGGCGATAAGGTCTTTTATTTCAATCCAGTTTAGGTGAAGCCTAAGTTGTCGAGCTTTGGGTCGGGACACACGGCTGCACGGCTACCTCGTCTTGAGCTCTCCCTAAACACCAGGAAACCACGCGGGGAAAACAGCACGCTCTCCGATTTTGCTCCCATTAAATTCGTGGAAGTGATACCTGCCGGAGGAGGAAAGTCAATCATTCTCTGCGAAGATGACTAAATGTAGCCACCTCAGAGATCAATCATCGTCGGCGTCTGATCAAGGAAGGACATAGGATCTCATGCTCAGAATAATGCCTCGCATACTACGAGATGACAATTCCTCGGACTGGCTTGGTCACTTACGACAATCAAACAAACAATAAATAAATTAACAAAACTCTTAAACTAACTTGAACAGAGAGTCATAGAGATACCAGACTCAAAATCGAAAATAATCAACTCACTCTTTAAATAAGAGGAGAGAGTATGTTTCCCGAGAAGAAGAAGTGGGGTGGCATAGACAGGATCTTATTAAGGGGAGAGAGAGGGACAGTAAAACTAATACACAAAACTTGTGCGCAAATTTATCAGCTTCCAATCGCGGGAGGCTCCTCACGTGAAAGCTAGCACACAAGGAGGCTAACCGGGTGAACCAACCGCTGATCCGCCGGGCCTCCGGTCATAGAGAGGGCGATCCAAAGCTCAACGTGTTGTTCTAACTCTCACATCCCTAGTCGTCGCGGACATCCGGCCCGCGGCCCCACGGTTCCCGCGTCCCACACGGGATTCGGCACGAGGATAGAGGCTCCGAAGCACACATATACGGGTAGCCAATCTCTAAGTTTTTTTAAACAACCAAATACTCTAGTCGAACTACTAGTTTGCCTCTTAGACTTGTTCGCCTCAAAACCTCCGGAGTTCTTTGTCGCTCCGGAGGGCCATTCTCCAATCTGCGGCACTAAGCGTAAGACAACTTCCGAGTATAACCTTTGTATTAAGGCACATGGCAAACGAGTGGTCCGCTGAGTCCAAATTAACTCTATCCTCGCAAGGGCAACTCACGAAGTAACGCATAGTTACTGAATCAAGAACAGTCAATCTCTTAAGTCGCAATAGAACTAACATGATTTGCATATTCATATTCACAAGCTATTAGCTGCCAATGAGCATAATGTGAGCAAACCAAGCACATAAGCATGATTCTTACATCAACGATAAATCGCAATACAAGGCGATAAAACCAACTTAAGGTATACTTAATCAAACATAACATAGCTACAGAATCAATCATATAGGGAAACATCAGCATGGCTATCAGTGACAGGCACAAGCATGACCACACTGGTGCTAACCGCTCACCTCAAGTTCCACGCAACCCTAGTCCCGAAATCACCTCACCCCCGCCAGAAAACGCAAAATCTCGGTCACCACTGCGAGGAGATCGACTAGAGATCTAGGAAGGAGAAGGAGCAAGTGAAGGGAAAATCTAAGCTAGAGAAGGGAAGGAGGTCCCTAGGGACTCAACCTAGGGCACCAGAGCGTCGGGCTCCAAACGAGAGTTATGAGAAGATACTTCCTCAAAAGAGTAAATGTCGAACTTTAAGCGGCGTCCACGGCCTGCGGTCGAATCGGCGTCGCTCGAGGCGACTGAGGGTGGGCAGAGAGATTCAGGCACCGCGGCGGTTCGGTCGAGCCGAGTAACACAGATCGGTCGAAGCCGAAAAAACTCGCAATCCTCAAAAAGCTAAAGGCCCGAGCACGGCCCTAACGCGCGACGAACCCCGCACTCGCACAGCACTCCAAACTACAACTAGCTCGACTCAAACCCAAACAAGTATGCATGCACATCATGCAAATGCAAAGCCAAATACAATGCAAAAACAAACGGACCCGGACACGGACCTCACAGGGTCAGTGGCCCGGAAACCTACTACGGGAGAAGAAGCTTCCACAAGCTCATATGATTCAACAATAAGGCCATAAAAATCTCAGGATTTGGTCATTATCCTTAAGTTTTGGATCTCAAAACTAAAATATTCCACCAGATCGTGACTCGATCTCCACTAAATATGGAAATTCCAGCACGATTCTGCCTATAAAAAAATCTGAATCGCGGCATGAAGAAGAGCAGAATGAGAAACCCTAGCATACCAGAAAGATAGAAGCATCAAAGGGCTTCCAGAGATCAAAGAAAAAAGGCTGTGAGCCTATTGCAAGAGCCATACTTTGGAGGATCAGCTTGTGCTCCGGGTTCTTCTGGCTCACCGTCGAGAGCTTCTGACAAGATAATCAAATCAAGATTAATCTCCAAATTTATTACCCCTTATATTTTATGTTTATAATTTCCTTCTTGATTGCTGTAAGAAGTATAGATGTATCATGCTATTTTGGGGTCCTCTTTAATGAGCATGTTCTTACATTCTGCATGATCAACTTAGTCTTTTTGTTGCATAGATTTTATTTTAATTTACTCATCTGTATTTCGCGTTTCATTTAGATCTGAATGCTTATTACGAGTTAGTTAGGTTTTGGTTTCATTTAATTAATTTATGATTTATTTGTTTTGAATTTGTTTAGCTTCAGCATTTTAATATTTATTTACTATTGGAGAAAGAGAATGATAAAAAGAAATATCTTAAACGGAGGTTACGCTTTACACGTGTAATTAACGATGGATTTATATTCACGGGAACACAAGGTCGCATCAAATTCTTTTTTATCAAAATCCCACGAAAACACACACGTAACTGACCAACGAGCCCAAGGATCGCAAACGTGCATTATATGGTTTCCTAATTTTTCATAAAAATTAGGTGGCGACTCCAAAATTTTTTCTTCCCCGCCTAACTATGAAGAAGGTCGTCTACAGGAGCACTGTAAAAAAAGTTATGATTGAAAAATCAATATATGGATATTTTTGTCATTTCATTTCGTAAAGGGACGTTTTCTGGCCAAAACTGGAGCATTGTTCACTTAATTTCAATTAAAGGGAGGTGCGATTCGCCATTTTTTTTTTTTTTTTTTTTGTCTTTTCATACAAAAAAACAAATATGTCGAAGTAGAAAAAGGTGATTTGATGCGCTTGTAAATTTTATATGCTCATTCAGTAGTAGTAAAGTTGTTTCAAACCGCCGCCGGTAGCGGGTGTGGCATGAAATCCCTCTTTTGGCGCCCGGGGGGGGGGGGGTGTCGTGGTCGTGGTCGTTGCCCAGGGTTCCAATCCTGGGTGGTGGGTTTAGAGGGGGCGTTCAGCGGTGCGGGGTTATCTTAAATCTCCCCGCTCCACTGTGATAAATAACGAAAAGATTGTTGTTCAAAGACCACAGTATAATTTTCCCACGCAGGCACTATACTTCTAAAGCATCCTACATGCTGCGGGACGGAGTAGTGACCCGTCAGCAGCTGCGTCAGAGACGTGCGGCGACTCACGGAAAGCACCGCGTGTCCATTCGTATGTTCGATAGCCAGGTGATAAGAATGAGTGAAAAATACTCGTAATATACTTAAATATCAACCAACGTTGGCCAACGGAGGATCTAGAAAATTTATCAAGTGGGGTCCTCGACAGCGTATAAAATAAATGATTGATCTTCACTTATAAAAATAAAAATGATGAAGAAGATAGCGACATAACTTGCTTCTACGATTTCTCCGATTTTTGGAACGGTTTATTTCACTTAATTTGTAAGAGTATATCAGTATCAATACAATATAAAAAATATTATATAATTTTGACTATAAATGAATGATTAATATTAATACTGATCGTATGATATATATAGTAATAGAATACATTAAGTAGCTATTTAGATATTGCATAATTAATTAATCAAGATATAAAAAGTACAAAGAATACGAGATAAACTTGCTTTGATATGTGAAGCTCAGTAGTGGAGCTCAAACTCACGCAGGCGGAACGAAATAAAATAGTCTGGGACAGTAGATTCACATGTATGTTGAAGATAAACAGTGAGAGAGAGAAGGTTCATGTGGTCTAGACAAGTAGAGAGTGGAAAGAGGTGGGTTGTGTAAGAGTGACAAAGATAGTTGGCATAAAGTTCCCAATACAAAAGACAACGAGAGTATAAAAGACCTGTGTCGTGTTTGAAAAACCAAAAAGTATGGCTAGATAGCACGAACACGGACACGGGTACGGAGATACGACACGGCACGACACGGCGATATGTGAGCAGACTGATGAAAAAAATAGAGGATAGACGGCGCGGTTGTACGCGGTGCGGAGCCAGAGTGCGGGTTGGACAATGCTGGTAAGAGGACTGCACGCGGGTGCAATAAGAAAATTTAATAGTTAACTCTATTTAAAATATACAACTAGATTTATCACAGAAACTATATTAAAATACTTAGTGAATACGTGATATGAGGAACTATTCGTTTGGTGAAGATTGAGATGGCTAGAAGTCGTGTAAGAAGGAATGATCAATAATGAGTGAGGAGACATAATGTAGTGAGGTGGAAAGCGTGGTCGCATGATCTGATGAATAATACAACATCTAAGTAGGAAACACAAACGCACTCGGTAAAGGGTATGATCAATTAATATCAAAAAAATATATATTCTGAATTTGCAATAACTAATCCAGATTATCTATTAGGCTTCCACAACTATACAAATAAGATTTAACTCTTCTATAAAATAAAAAAAACAAAAAAAAATAATTCTTTAAAAAAGTAATATAAATTAGTTGGAATAGCTTATGGAATGCAGGAGCTGACTGCAGAGCGTTGATCGGAGCAAACGCCGAGACAGAAGTGGTCGGCTCACACGCAGGTATCGGGACGTCTTGCGGATACGCTTTGTTTGTGTGTATTCGAATGAGTTAGTTATCTTCACGAACACGACAGGCTTGACTCTAGCGAGGATAGCTCCTTGATAACGAAGTCCGGGGACTTAGGGTGTCACCGGACGGAGTCGTCGTGGTCATGATATCAAGAAGTGCTGTCACGAATAGGAGACGCGTAAAGCACGGCTTATGCGGTAACACTTTTTTGGGAGAGTGGTCCGTGTCTACATAGAACAGGTGTGTGTGACGAAAGAACGTGGGCCATATGGAGGATTAGGAGTTCGATTTACACCGGAAATATGGTAAGCAGCGACTGAGGGGTAGTGGCCTGAAACGTAGGCAGACTGCTCCAGAGATCCTACATTGAGGGTGAAAGGAAAGGAGGATCAGGCAAGTATGGATCGTCTCAAAGATCAGTACGTGAGGGCAATCGATGACCAGCACTCTGTACAAATTGAGATATACATGGTTGTGACGAGTGATTAGATAAACGTCGAGGTTAATGATGTGGAGATGTATAAATGCGACATGAGTAGTGCAGACTTCGTAGAGGAATTAAGCGGTATTAAGTAAATACTGATCAGAGAGATATATTGGATGATTAAGCTTAGCATTTGGGCTGGGATCGGCACTAATGAAGTGGATGGATCCGGAATGATCTGGCTCGAGCATTACTAAGAGGAGATAGGAGCGTACTGATTACTAGGTAGTTGATTTGTGCAAGATAATGATGTTAATAACGCAGTATAATTATCAATGAAGTAAGATAGTGCCGAGTACAAGTATCGTATCGGGATGAGCAGACAGAACATTTACTGGTAAATCTGACAGGACGCAAAAGTATAAGGTCTTTGATGTTGTGAGGGTGTAGGCGCTTCGGTGGCAAGCTACTGTATAAAAAAGGTATAGTAGTGTCAGATTAGTTAGCTTCGTATTAAGAGTATGAATAAGGTAATTGTCTAATTAATGCTGTGGTGAAAACCTGTCACTGAGCATTAATCCTGACTGTGTATGATGGCTGGTGAAGAGTGGAATTGGAGGACGAAAAAATGAGGAGGCCGACCCGACAATGATGTACGAATCATGTTAGACCTGAAGCGAGACAGTTATTTAGTCGACCGGCGTGGCGGAGGAGTTGAATATACAGGCAATGGAAGGTGATAGTTTTAAAAATAGTGTTTCTTATGTGTGATGTATATAAAGTGAACGATATAGGGAAGAAAGCACATACTTATTCATCTTCTAGCACAAGTGATAAAAGAATAAATATAGTAAGCCAATTATGAATATAAATGGCAGATAGTCTAAAATATATATAGTAAGAGGACAGTCTATTTGTCTCTCCACAGAAGTTAAAAAAAAATAAAGAAAATTGATTAAAAAATATTTAAGAATAAGTTCCACGTTCAGCAAATTAAATGTCGCGACGAGGAAATAATACGGGCAAGGTTATCGTAGCATTTTTTTCGTAGTTCAGTTGGTTATCACTGTGCAGTACAGTTTTAATAGGCATGGTTTAAAAAAAATCTTACGGGACCGGGCCCCGCTCAAAGCGGTGGAACCGATGGAACGCGGAGCTCTTGTCCGGTTCCCCGATGAAGCCATCAAAACCGCGACGAGTAGCCTGCAGGATGAACCCCGGCCCAGTAATAACCGGTTGAGACCGAGGAGAAAGCCGGTGAACCGGCAAGAAACGCCGGTTGACGGGTTGGACCGGATTTGGTATTGATGATTTTAAATATTTTTTAATATTTTTTGTATTATATTTATATATAGATAGCGATACACATATATAGGTGTGTATAGGTAGTAAAGGTAAATAAGTAAGATAGTAGGTTAGGATTACATAGTAGGGTCTACATTATATTGGAGCTATAGGCCATAGTAATGGTTAGGCCCATAATATCGAAGTCTAGATGGTGTCTATCGGCCAGCGAAGTGTGACGCGTCGGATGATAGGTTATTTAAATCTATACAAGAATACTCAGGTTGGGAGATAAACTCGTATATATTTTGGATGGCATCTTCGAATAAACATATAGTTCATTATTATTCATCAAAGGATAAAAACTGAAATAAGTATAGCCATAGACATAATAAAAACAGTATATATAATATAATATAAATAAAGAACTTGACTACCATAAGGTGATAATTATAGATGGTGGGGTGATAGAGAGAGTGAATCAGTAGGTTGAGTCAATCAGATGTATGCTAGAGTCTTAGTTGAAGTGTTAGATCGAACCTGTACTTAGGTTTGAATGTTCGATGAATTAGTGAGTGGGGTTGTAAAAGTATTCTGATATATCCACGCTCACCAGCCTACTACTACAATTTAATAACTATTATTTATACTATTTTAGTTAATTATATATTTTACACATACGGATTTAGCTTTACTATAAATATTTGATCACAAATAACACAACTATTGATATAATAAATATTATATAAATATATATATATAGTATATATCTACATATATAATATAAGTAAGTCACGCACCAGTTGAACCGGTGTGAACCCCTCACCAGGCTACAGATATCGCGGGGATTGTAACCGGACACGGCTGTGCCTCACCGGTTCGGCCACCGGTCCGGTTTTAAAAACCTTGGTTTAAAGTTTAGGATTATAAAGATACATTTATATAAAGTCTAGGGTTAAAAAAGGTATTTTGCATTGAATTAACTATAAAATATGTGATGGAAATGACAAGTCACACCTTTGATTGGCTACTCACTAATAGAAATCCAATATAACAAACTTCATGGAGTTAGCACTTTAATCCCATTTATATATGTTTCACAAAATTTACACATCAGCCCCTATTTATAAATTGAAGTGCCGCTGCGTCAGCTTGACTAGGGGTTGATTTACCAATGTATGCCATAGGAGGGTTGATGTAGTAGTGAAGCTATCCGGACTTTGCATGTGTTTGGGTCATCTTGTAGCATGTGAAGCTATATCCGGACTTTGCATGTGTTTGGGTCATCTTGTAGCATTTGAAGCTATATCCGGACTTTGCAATTCTTCTCGTCACCAGCAGCGAACGAACAAACTATCTAACAAATCACACACAATTAATTTCTACCACACATATACTTTGTGATTCGCACAATTTTTTTGTGAAAATTACAGATATACTATCGTGATGTATGATTTTGATTGTGTCACGTCAGTATATATAATTTTTGTATAATTTTTTAGAGATACATAGTAAAGCCCAACGCGGTTAATGCTTATACAGAATAGCCCGCGGAGACCACTGAACAATTAGAATTGACCGGTATGTTTAATCCGGGAGCAAAACCGACAGCTGCAGCTCTTAAGCACACCGACAACTTCCTTTCCCAAATTACCTTTAATATTTCTGCAAATTACGCTTCCATCCTGTTCTAAACTATATTTATTCGCAAATTGTGTGGGTTTCTTACAACTGATGCTGGAAAGAAAGGGCAATATTGGCAACTTGGTGCCTATTAACTGCTAATTCTATCATTTTTTTAATTGATAAAACTACAGAAGCAGAATTTGTCCGCGCGAATTCTTCGTGTCCAAGCCAAGTAACGACTTTTGGGGACAGAGAAGATAGATCTCCGGCGACAGAGGCGGCGATGGCGATCAGATCTCCACCGGCATTGCTGCTCTCGCTGGTTCTGGCGACGACGGTGGCGCTGTTATCTGGTCCGTGTTTTGGCGAGATCCGGGACTCACCCCTCCGTTCCGATGCTCGCCCCATCATTCCCTTCGATGAGTTCGGCTTCTCCCGTGCCGGGGTTCTCGAGCTTAACGTCTCTGATCTTTCACTCTCCGATCCAAACTCCGATCTTGATTTCTCCAAGCTCGGATTCTTCCTCAGCACTCGCGAGGCTTGGATCCACGTCTTTGATGAGATCCAGAACGCCGACATCTCCTGCGCCCTCCATTCCACTCTCGTTACCCCAGTCTACACATTCGACCGCCTCAAGAAATCCTCAACCGCCGCCAACGGACGCGCCACCTCCTTCTCCGCCGTCGTCAACCACTCCACGCCCGGCCAATTCGCCCTCGTCTTCGCCAACTGCATTGCCGGCCTCCGTGTCTCGATGAATGTACATTCCGTGATGTACAACGTTGACACGCGCACCGCCCGACGCGCCTACCTCTCCGCTGGCTCCGCAATCCTCCCGAAAATCTATTTCTTCTTTTTCCTCGCTTATATCGCACTTCTGGCTGTTTGGATCATGGTATTACGACGTAAACGCTTAACTGCTCATCGAATCCACTACTTTATGCTTGCTGTCGTAGTCCTCAAAGCACTAAATCTTGTTTGCGAGGCAGAGGATAAATCCTATATAAACCGAACTGGCTCAGCGCATGGCTGGGACGTTCTCTTCTACATCTTCAGCTTCCTCAAAGGAATTACTCTGTTCACTCTTATTGTTCTGATTGGTACTGGGTGGTCCTTCCTCAAGCCATACCTCCAAGATAAGGAGAAGCGCGTTCTTATGGTGGTGATACCACTTCAAGTGATTGCCAACGCTGCGCAAGTCGCAACCGATGAGACTGGACTCTCCGCACGTGACAGGGTGATGTGGAAGCAGATATTTCTGCTCGTCGATGTGCTCTGTTGCTGTGCTGTTCTCTTCCCGATCGTCTGGTCAATCAAAAACCTCCGTGAGGCTGCCAGGACTGATGGAAAGGCGGCAGTCAACCTCATGAAACTCACGCTATTCAGGCAGTACTATGTTGTTGTGATCTGCTACATATACTTTACTAGGGTTGTCGTCTATGCTCTTAGCACAATTACTTCGTACCAGTACTTATGGACAACTGTAGTGGCAGGGGAGCTTGCGACCCTTGCTTTTTACATATTTACTGGGTACAAGTTCAGGCCTGAGGTACATAACCCCTATTTTGTAATTGATGAGGAGGAAGAGGAGGCTGCTGCTGATGCTCTCAAGCTTGACGAGGAATTTGAGTTGTGAGGCAAAATACAGTTTATTTGGGCCTGGAAACATTGGAGGCGAAGGTGGTCTTGATCTCAGACAGTGATCACATTCCTTTGCCTCTGTTCTTTTGTAATATGTATTCTTGACATTGGTCTGCTTTATAGTCATTGTAGATTGTATTTCTACCCTTATTATCTGGCCTTCCTCTTCTAATCATGTTGTGCCAATTGTGGATTCTAGTTGATTTTTACCTGTAATCCCATTCTCTTAGATAGTGAGCCATTGTGTAAAAAGCACCTCTAAGTTTTTTATAGATAAGCATATCATCTATATCTAGTTGTTGCGGTATTTTGCCAACTAAGCCATCTCTATTATTCCTTGAAAGAAAAAATATAAGGTCCTTGCGTGGATATTAAAATGTGAATTCTACAGCGTAATTGGTTCTAAAGAATTCAATTTCAGACTGCTTAAAGGTATTTGAATTTAAAATCTAATACTGATTTTGCAGAATACTCTGATGGTTATTATCTGATTCAGTAAGACTGTGATACCAAGAGTTTAGGCTGCTTGTTTTTCGTTAGTTATAGCATCCCCCAACTTTTTTGAGATGTTGATGCTCAGAATAACCTTAGCCTGGCAATCTTCTTTTTTCTATAACTTCACATTTGTGAACTATTTGAATCATATTTTACCTCTCTACACATTAAACGTACAAAATACACCTTGTTTAATATTGCTTACAATAATAAATCTTTGGCTTTCATATTTGGTCTACGTGAATCTATGGAAACTTATTTTGTAATCAGATACAGCTTGTTTTATATCCAGTCTTCACCTGAACCAAGTAGGTTATAAAACATATGTTGAGTTCATGGTTTAAACTTTCCAGGTATGGTGATCTTGTATATTATCTTCTTTCATTTAAGCTTATTGTTGTGTACTTCTATTGTTAGTTTTAGAGAGACATTTCAGGCATGAAATGCACCTTGTCATGGTTTTACGAACTTGCTTCTCAACTCTTACATAGCTCATGAAGACTTCCAATGGCGTGCTTTCTAGGTATATATAATACACAGTTGGTACATGTTAAGATCCCATGATCATGTGCCCTTCTGTTAGGTTAACGTGTAGTCGGGGACTTATGTTTGAAACTTAATGAGCAAACTGACTTTGACATAGACATCTCGCTACCTCAGGGATTGTACTTTTAGTTAAAAACAAGGTCTTTTGACAAATGGTTACATGTAGATAGGTAGTTCCCTAAGCCTTTTGATAAACCTGTAGAGCTTGTAGAATTAACTTTCTTGAGATATGTGTTGTTCATTGATGAAGAAGTTGAAAGCGCTAGACAAGATTAGATGAGTTGTATTTTCTACCGTGCTTGTTTACAATACAGTCGATTATTGTGGATACTCTTATTCTATCTACTGCATTTGATGTTTGTTATAGTTTTAATAGTTTGTTGTTCTCCAGAACTCCAAAATCGAAAACATGACGTTCAGAGGGAAACTTAGGTTTTGAAGTGTCAACAATTACAGGGTTGTCTCTTTATTTGGAGGAACATGATGTTATTTATATATTCTCATAACATCATGTGAGACATAAGCATGCGCTAATTTAAACATCCTTGTATATCATTAGATTGCAATTGCATTTAGACTGAAAGAGTTACGTTCATGTAGATCAGCATTTACAGTTATATGCATGGGTTAAGTGTCATATATGGTTCAGACTTAGAAGATATATGATCTTGCTTTAAAGCCGGTGCAAAAGTGACTTACTAAATGGCAATAATAAGGTGTAATTCTTAACTGAGAATGATGCTTCTATGACATAAAATAAAAGGAAGGTTCAATTGGATGTAATGGTGTGAATTCACATGCCAATGTTTAAAGCGTGGTTTTACGTGGCGGATCCGTGAGACACGGATCCGGCCTCGTCTCTGTACTGAGCCGACGTGCTGATCGACACGTTTTTTTTCTTTGCTTTAGATTTTACAGATCTTTTCTATTAGCCACATCGGCATTTTATGTCGCAGTAAATCGTGTACCATACATTTCTGCTATGTAATTACGACTTTTGTATTTAGTATTTTAATAATATTCTTTTATTATTGCTTAAATAATTTTAATATTTTTTTAAAATAAAAAATTGTACGGATCGGTACGGTCGGCACGGCACAATCGGCATCCCTGGAGTTTCATAGTTACCGAAACTTGGCACGGCACGGAAAATTTTGGTTTAAAGTCGCATGTTTATTTGTAGACACCCTGTTATTCTATTTGACGATATAAAGGTCATGGTGGATAACCTTCATTACAAAGGTAATGGCGACCCATTTGCAGTGATAACGACCATATGTCGTCAATAACTCATGTAACCTTCTCAATAAATGTTACACCAATATAGACAAGCTGTAGTCATAGAGAATAAGTATCGCTAATTGGGTTGGTTTTACTATTTTTTAATTATACTTAAGAACTTGTAAACCATATGTTATTGTTATTCAATAAAGTAGTTTTTCTAACTTGGAAGCTTTAACTGAAGAATCTTTCTTTAGCTGAAATGTGTAATTCTGCAAATAGGGAGATATGCCAACATGTATCTAGTTTGGTTCAGCTCAGGAACTTCAACAGACAAATGAAGGTTCTATATGTCCTTATTCAGTAAGTAGTTGCCGAATTATTAGTTTTCTGTGCTGAGTGGTTTCATACGAAATTGTACTACACTATTCGCTTGTTGTACTTAAAAGTGGAAGATGTTGCGGAATTAGCTATCAAGGTTCTAGGCCATTCTATGGTCAATAGTGGGTAGTTGCTGATGTCATTTGTCCTATGACTTATCGCTGCATTCTTTCTAATATCTAACTCTTAAGCTTATATTATACTGTTTTTATAGACTTATATGATAAGCTATGAGGTTCTTTCGTTTTCATGTTTTGATTTTCTAATAAATATAGATTTTTTCATAATCATAATATGGTCTGTGTGGGAGTCACTTTTTGTAGTATAATGGTTCTACCTTATGCTATACCTGGATGCTAATTAGGCTAACCAATATTGAGTTGAGAGTATGATTCAAATGGGTAGTGCTGTCCACGATAATTTATACACAATTTCAAATTCTTTAACTACTGAATCGTTATCTATAACATAATAAGCTAATACATACACTTCAAATGAGTAATTGGCATTTGGCACTTCAAACCAGGATCTCGTGGATATATTCCTTTTCTTTCTTTATGTTCTTTATGTTGGTTACTGAGTCCCTGAGTTACATGTTGGTATGCATCTTCAAACGCTTCTTGAATTTGTGCTCAAGCTCCATAGCCACCATTGATGGATACTTTTGTTTTCTTTCTGTGTAGCTGTTCTTCGTACTTTGTGCACCATCTTTCATTGAGGGGCTAATTAAGTTGCATGCTTTCAGTTGCCATCCTTTTTCACCTTTGGTGTACTGATTCTTGCAACTAAAACTCTCCCCATACTGATTCTTTCATTGTTTTGCATTGATTAAAATCTGTTGCGCACTTCAACTGTTCTTTTTTTTTAACATTGATGAAACTCTGTTTCGCTGAATCTAATATGAATATTTATGCAAGTGCTAATGTTTTTTTTTTCTTTTTCCCCTCCTTGGTAACCTCTTCCTCCTCTTTTGGAGAGCAGTTGCTTGTATACTCATCATGCATAGGTTTCGAAAGTTTCGAAATCATGACCTCTCATAAACCATTTACCTTTCCGCAGACCCAGTTGGCTAATGTGTTGAGGTACTAACTTTCATATTTTGATATTATTTAAATTCTCAGTGGTTAATGTTGACTTTGCTAAGCTACTGCTTAATTCAGATATTAAGCTATAAATAGCAAATGTCGTGTGATATGGCAGAGCCGATAACAAACGTCTAATGACATGAATATACTAAAGCAGTTGCAAATAGACTGGGGCAGTCCAATGATTTGTGAATGAATTTGAGAATTTTCTAACGTTTTAGTGGCACCGTTTTGGTTATTCCTACAGTATTTTTGTAATATTTTCCAGCGAGCAATGCTTCCTTTTTTTTGAGACATACTGAAAGATGTCATGTTTTCATTGGATTTGTGTATTTTTGATAGCTTCTAATTTAATCTCGGCCTTTGGAGTGCGGAGATTACTTCTACCAGGTATGTCTAGTTTTGACTTATATATTGCTCCACAGCCTCCACTAATTATCAAATGGCAGTGTCATTGCCACATGACAAAACAATAAACTTTTAAGAGTATTCACTTAGATATGTAAGAATCTAAAAAGAGGTCCGTGAACCACCTGGTTTACGATGGTCATTTCACTTGCATACAAGCTTCTTTATCACTCGTTCACTATAACAGCTATTATCCTTTTTACTGTTCAATAGTCTCTTTCTCCCATTTTTTCTTTTCCTCTTCCATTTTAATTTTTTGTTATCACTATGGACACAAATATCATTTTAATCCCAGGAATTGATGATTTTCTGCTAAGTACGTGCGTATCACGTGAGAAATATTTGAAGGTAACCATTTGCCAGCCGTATCAACTCAATACTTGCTTTCGCTCTGAAGTTATGTCCATTTACTTCAGAGATTCGTCACCCACATAGAAGGAATTTCTGTTGCGTATATTATTGGCTGAAAAAAGGTGTGTGGGTGACAAATAAAGGGTCATTTTTCAGCCAATAATATACTTGAAATTCCTTCTATGTAAGTAAACGATCAGGGTTTGATAGTACTTACATGCCAGGTATAGAAGGTGCTGATATCTGTTGTACTAGAAATGTTACTATGAATAGACATATGCTAGATTTTATGTTTTGAGTATGTGCACTATTTTTCCCTCTGCTACAGCTACATTCATGTTACTACAAACAGCTGATGTTTTCCCATATTCCAAACTCTCATGTGCTTAGACTACATGGGCAAATTTCATATGCAATAAGAAGCTAAGCTGTCTGGATGATTGGAGGGAAGTCTCTCACCAACTAGGGTATCCAACTACCCAAGCAACTGAAAGCAGAAAATCAGCCACCTTTAAATTGGGACATTGCTCTCTGTTATGCTCTCTGAGCAGGTAATTAATGATCTGTTCTGTTCTTTTTATTAGGTATAAGATTATCTATACCTACAAGTTCCAGGACTCCTACAGTTGGACATACAACCGGCACGCATCTAGCTTTTAACCAGTGAACGAGATGTGAAATAAGCTGCTTCTTACTTTTAGAAATAGCAAAAGAACCATGATCTAATCATATTGTATTAGCTCATATCTCCAAGAGTCATGGCTAGAGTCAATCCTTGAACTCTATTCCATATCCTAAAGTCAATTTTGAAAGGGTGAATTTCACTCTTCTTCACTGTTAGTACATAGAGGGGTTGGCATAGAAGCTGCTAGTGGATTGACCCTAAACTACTATTGGCTAAAATATTCTTCTCACGACTTACAGGTGTACGGTATAATTCCTGTTATAGGAGGAAATTCTTTGTGCATGACTTCTCTGTCTATCCAAAAAGAAATGTAATATTCTTATAAGGCCAAAATCCCCTTCTGTAGTTGTTTGTTTGCCTTGAACATTTCATGCAGTGTTCCAAGTGGTTTATTTGTCCTCTAAAGATGTCAAAAAAGCCCGCGGCGCGCACTATTCTGGAGTTGTTTGTTTGCCTTGAACATTTCATGCAGTCTTCCAAGTATTTATCTATCCTGTAAAAATGTCGAAAAAGCCCATGGCCAGTGCAGGCCAAGTTCGGCCTGCTCAGAAATAGTACGGACCACGCCAGGGTTTTCGGCCCGCACTGTTGACATTACTACCTTCTTCCATGTTCCCTTCTTGGAAATATGTTTGACTAAGTAATACTGGATAGTCCTGTCCTTGAAACTGCTCTTCATGGACCAACTCATTTTACTTTTACCAATCGCTTATTCTTTTAAACAAATCTGGTCGTCACAGGAGGAACAGACGAATCCATGGAGTCTGAAGGTAAAACATAATTACTCCACCTTCTGAGCTAACTTGTCCTGACGCTTTGAAATAGGCCTGACCCTTTAAGTAGTTGCGAAGCTATCTGTTTTGGAAACTAAGTAAAACAAGGTGGTCCAAAAGGTATGTAATATACTGTTACATATTTGAGTATATGTATAATCTTTTAAGCATGCGCACTCTTATTTGCAAGGCTACAAGCTGAAGCTTATGTTTTCTACATCTTACAAAAAAACTTTTTGACTATAGTATGTTCCAAATACGATTCAGAAATGTCTATGTCATTTTCAAGTTGCTATGAGCTCTAGGGAAGGGAATATACGGATTTATTATTTCAAATGTCCATGATTCATACTTAGTCAACGGAACAGCTTATTATTTCCAAAATAAGGATTTATTAGTCATTACAAACATCTTAAGCTCTTCCTCTGCCTTTTATCTCTCCGAAAATGCTAAGAGCAGTTATTGTCCTCTTCGCTCTCTGCCTCTCTGACTTGCTCTCATTTTCTTTTGCTTTTCGAGTTTCTTTTTCTTAATTATGATTATCTCTGATGGCCTGATTATTTTATTGTCATTGGACTTAATGATGCTGTACGGGTTACGTGCACATGCGATTATCACGTGCAGCCATGAGAAAGCATTTCTAAAAGGAAACATGTTGCTACCATTTCAAGCTCAATTCTTGCTTTGGTTTAAAATTTATATTGAGCAACTTTCTGAACTGAAACTTTGTGTGTCTCCCACAAACACCTTTCCCGACAAGAATATATAACCATCTTCTTTGCATTAATTGTGTTAGTAAAAGATGAAGGTTTGATTATGGTTCCTACTTGAAATACTACTGATATCTGTTCAGCTCGGTAATATGATAGTAGAGGTTGTAACCTTGATTATAAACTTGGATTTTGCCTTTGCTATGTCGATATCCATTTTCTCCCTTAGCTAACTTGTGATTTGTTCGGTTTGTTTTCCTCTTTCTCATCTCCATGTCTGATTAACAGCTGGCCTAGCTATAACAGCAAAGAGAAGCGAGCAGCTCACTGAGTGATTGGCAAGGGAAGTCCTTTGCTAACAAAGGCATTTATGCGACACTTTAAAGGAGTAGGAAAAAGCAGTTGTGCTCGTATACTTTCTGTGAGTAGATGTTTTATGTTCTTTGTTTTTGGTCTATTCACCATACAAATTGTTTTTGCCACTTGTAGGAGTTCTATATAAATAATGATGGGCATATATGGCCTGCCCACATCTAATGCGGAAGAGCACTTACTAGGGGGGGTGGAGTTAGAATGACCTAAGAACGTGACTATGATCAAAATGATATTAGTGTTGAAACTGATTTCCAAAAAATTGTGGGGCCGAATCCTATATAAGACAAAGTCCATATAGGACAAAAGTTCTTATAAGAGGTATCTTTTTTGGATTTTTTTTAATACTGTTAAAAATTTATTTGTCAAACTAAAATCCGCAGCGTCATGTAGACGTCACGTAGAAATATCGTCTTTTTAAAAGACGCACTTCCTGCACAGTCAGCAGCAAACGAAGAGCGTCTTTTAAAAAACGCACATCCGTAACTTAGAAAAAATACAAAAAAAAGATAAAAAAATACGAGGGGAAGAGACCTCTCGCTTAAATTCAAAATCAATTGAAAAATATACGAATTACGAGGTATTATATAAATTTTCGTACACTTATTTGACCTAATTTTAATTAGTTTTTAGAAAAATTTTAAACTACAAACTTATTAATTTTGATGTGATCTATAAATTTGTAGTTGAAATTTTTTTATAAAAATATCAAATAATATACCAAAATAATGATTCAAACTTTGATTATTTTTTGGTTTATTATTTAACCTTTTTTGGAAAATATTTGAACTATAAATTTATAATTACATTAAAATTTATAACTTTCTAATTTAAAATTTTTTGTTAAAATACTTGAAATTATATCAAATAAGAGGAGATAAATTTATATAAAACTTGCCCTATGTTTTTTAAGGATTTAATCTCACGCGTTCAATTAAATAACGTACGTATCACAAGATTTTATACAAAGTTTTATTATCTCATTTGACCTAATTTTAAGTATTTAAACAAAAATTTTAAATTAGAAAGTTATAGATTTTAATGTGATCTATAAATTTATAGTTCAAATATTTTTAAAAAAAGGTCAAATAATAAACAAAAAAGATAATCAAAATTTCAATCATTATTTTGGCATAATGTTTGGTATTTTTTTAAGAAATTTTCAACTACAAAGTTGTAGATCATATCAAAATCTATAAGTTTGTAGTTCAAAATTCTGTCAAAAACTAATTAAAATAGGTCAAATAAGTGTACGAAAGTTTATATAATATTTCATATTTCGTGTATTTCTAAATTGATGTTTACCATTTTTTTGTATTTTTTCTTAGTTACGAAAGAGCGTCTTTTTAGAAAACGCCTTTAACTAAGTGCGTCTTTTGAAAAGACGCTCTTTCTTTGATGCTGACTGTATAGGAAGTATGTCTTTTGAAAAAATGTTGTTTCTACGTGGCACTGTGGATCATAGTTTGGCAAATAAAATTTTAACATCATTATTTTATTAGTTTTTTATTAAAATAATAATATTTAAAAAAAAATTCTTATTTTGTCCAATATTGACTAAATAAAAAGAAATATTTGGTTTATATAGAGTTTTCTATTAAAAGTTATAGCAAAAGTGGGATAGTGGATTACTGGAACGTAGTCCATTTATGGAAGTCTTCAATTTTTTATGGTTAAATTATGGCTAGTTGGTTACTGCAATGCAACGCACCTGATATAAAATTTTTTTTTTTATATTTCTAATTTTGACAGTTAATTTTTAGAAGATTATATAATAATATGCTTGAAATTCAAATTTAGATTTCAAAACAGATAGATCAAAATAATAATAATTGCAGGCAATTGGAAGGAGTTACAACTTCATAAGTTTTGAACAGTCGCAATTGTTCGTTAGTTTGTGTCCTTTTATGAACTATATTATTCTAATATTAACTGTACAGAACATATAATAGCAACATTCATTCTTTACTGTTCTCTCAAAGTAAAAAAATTGATTCTAATAGTGCCTGCTGCAGAATGCTAGTGTGATCAGTGGTTCAGTGTTGTTAGTGTAAGGCGCTGCCGGACAGGCTTTATTGTATCCTAGAAATTATCGAAGAATTCATGTTGCACTATCTGGGTGAATAAAATCTTAAGGACAGTAGCTCACAATGCGCCTTAGAGCCATTTCAGTGAAGATTAAAACTGTTATTGCTATTCCTTTACTATTTTCTAACAATTGGCGCATGCCTACTGCCATTCTCATCATCGGGTGTCATTTATTGTGTTTGTTACAAAAATTGGAGCTGTAGATAATGTGAAAGTGGTCCGTAGGTGATTTTTCTTCATCTGGAGTTAAGGCACTATATACAGCTCTCATCTTGCTCTACAAGAGGACACCCTTATTTCTAAGAGTGTCCCGTTGCACACGAGAAGGTGCATGTGAGCATATCCATTAGCTCGACATTAAAAAAAAAAATGACGCCAGAGAGTAAGAATCTGGATGAGGAGGGTTTTTGAGCCATCGTCTATGTAGTGCGACACTCCGTCGTCCCTAGGGCTGAGCATTACCCGAACCTACCCGAAAAACTGAGCCGAACCGACCCGAACAAAGCCAAAATTTCGGGTTCAGTTCGGGCCTGGTTCGGTTCGGGTCTATATAATTCGGTTCGGGTTCGGTGGTCAAATTTCGGGTCGGTTCGGGTTGGACCCGAATTATCATCACGAGTAATGTATTAATTAGTTTTCGTTGATTTTTATGTGCTAATTCTTTCTTTTTAAACAAAATATTCATGTTACAACTATTCGGGTCAATCCGAACCGACCCGAATCCGAATTGGTGTTGAATAAAAGTAATTTGTGAGTTATTCGGGTCAACCCGAACCAACCCGAACTGACCCGAATTTTAGTCGGTTCGGGTCGGTTCGGGTTGAAATGAAATTCGGGTCGGTTCGGGTCTGAAGGTACTCGGTTCGGGTCGGCCTTAAGAATTTCGGTTCGGATTGGTTCGGGTCGGGTTGACCCGAATGCTCAGCCCTAGTTGTCCCTATGAATGTGGGCCATATGCTAAGGTAAATAGAGCAAGTCTACCTAAATCTGAGACTTACTCGAAGGAACCATTTGGATAGTGGTAACCATTATTCGGATAATTGTTCTAGTATGCCCTCCTTTAGGCACCGGATAATATGAATACAGGGCAATTACTCTTATCACGGTTATTAGTATAGTGTTACCGACTTCTTTGAGGTGGATAGCGTGTTACTTCTCTTTCTCTGTCTACATATTACATACTCTCTCATTGATAATATCTCAATTCTCTCTTTCCTCCTCTCTTAACTGCGCAGAGCTCTGCCCTTCTCATCTTCACCGCCTCCACAGTATCATACCTCTGTGTCTTCTTTTCTTACAGCTCAACTCTATAATGCTGCTAGAATCTCTGTTTTTCCTCTCTGTTTTTCTATTGCTTTATCTTTAGCCCACGGCTTTTAACTCCACCGTCGTCTGTCACAGGAACCTATTTTTTTTATCTCTCTATCGTTCTATCTTCGTCGTTTGCCATTCGGGGGTGGAATCTTGAGCATTGCCTCTGCATGCGCCTCAATGTATGCGGTGTTGATGACTATTTCGGCGTGTTTACCATTGTGGACCTTGTTTGAGGCTGTTGTTGGTGTTGCTGTTCTTTTATTTTTAACATTTTTGAGAAAAAAAAGTTTCTGATGCTATGTTGCTGTTGTCATTGTTTTATCCCAAACTTTGGGTAACAATTACCCAAGTATTGTTTTTTTACCTTGTACAGCTAGTTGTTGAGGTAATTATTGTCCTTAACCTAACTCCAACCAGGCCCCAATAGTGACTGAGGCAGTAATCAGGATAGTATTGTTGCATAATTTGTTAAATACTAGTTATATTTATATATTATGATAGTAAAAATAAATATTATATGACATACATAAGCATTATTTAGATGTATGAAATTGTGGTGATATTAAGTCATATACATATTACACACACACACACACACACACACACACACACATATATATATATATATATATATATATATATATATATATATATGTTATCTGAAAAGTTATTATATTTTATTAATTTAATTCTAGATTGTTTATATTTTTAAACTTAATTATATAAATACCATATATTTTTTATGATATAAAAATAAATGACAAATAACACTTCAGAGGTTAATTAAGATGTATTGTTGCATAATTTGTTAAATATGCTAGTGTATGCATAAGCATTTAAGTATATACATCTACAAGCTAAATTAAACCAGTGAACGGAAATGGTAGCAATATTTCCCAAATACGCCGCTCATAAATAGCTACAAGGTTTTTTTTTCACTCTTTTTCTTTAAAAAAATAAACAGAAATTCTAGTGGATGTAGCACATAGGTCCAATATACTGTGGTTCTGACAATGTGGTGCCCCTCTCAGGGTTCCTACGACAGCTTGAGCTGTAGATAATTGAGGAATGGCCCATCATGCTGTTGTAAATAGAGCAAAGTGTCATTTCTATCCCCGATTTACTCCTGGAGTCACTGCCGTAGTATTCATTAAAGATATCACATACATTGGGGGTAAATTATCTATTTGGTCTCCGACTTGTACCTATATTAACTTTTTCGTACCCCATTTTGCAAACGCACCTCAGCGCATACCTCAGCGAGAATCCGTGACGGCGCCGTTAATATGGATGACGTGGCAAAACGGATTTTTTACCCGTTAATATTTAGGCCCAAAAACACCAATGAGAAACATATTTAGGAGAACTTTGAACATAAAAGTTGTAGATTTTGATGAGATCTACACTTTTATATTTAACGTTTTTTAAAAAATGCTTCTAAATGTGTATTTTTGAGGCTCCCAATTGTTAACGGTTTCAAAATCGACTTATTAACCCGGTACAACTTTGAAGAACTCAAAACACTTATTTATAGGTATATTGTTTTAGAAAAAACTTTAAACATAAAAGTTGTTAGATCTTATCACACTCTACAATTTTTATATTCAAAATTTTTTCAAAAAATAATTTTCTAACTAGTGTTTTGGGGTTATGGAAGTGATAAGTAAAAATTTAACTCGATTTAAAATTGGAGCCTTATAACACCTCTTTAGAAATACTTTTTTGAATAATTTTTAATATAAAAATTATTATAATGTAATAAGATCTATAACTTTTATGTTTAAAAATTTTTTCTAAAAATAACTTGTAAATAAGGTTTTGAGTCTTCAATAGTGTACCGGCGTTAATAAGTCGAATTGAAATCCTGTTAACAATTGAGTGCCTCAAAATTCACATTTAGAAGCATTTTTTTAAAAACTTTTAAATATAAAAGTTTTAGATCTCATCAAAATCTACTTTATGCTTCAAAGTTTCTCCTAAATATGCTTCTAAATTGGTATTTTTGGGGCCCATCGTTAAACGGGTAAAAACCCGTTTTGCCAGTCATTCCATATTAACGGCGCCGTCACGGATTTCTCGCTGGGAGGTATGCGCTGAGGTGCGTTTTGCAAAATGGGTAGAAAAGTTAATATAGTTACAAGTCGGGTACCAATAGATTAATTTACCCATACATTGTGTTAAATCTTTGGCAAATGCCAAATCAGGCCCCCCTTTTCGGGGGTCGGCCGAATCAACCCCTGAAAATATATTTTTAAAGACTAATTTTATACCAATTTTCAGAGACTGATTTGATCGAAAACAAAAAAGAGGGACTGATTTGAAATTTGTCCTTAAATCTTTGTATGCGTTAAGCGCTTTGTGTATACACCACTCTACGAGCTAAAACTCAACTTTTGACCGGATGGGGGCAGCAACATGTCTCAAAATTACCAAAAAGCTATCATTCAGAGTAGGATAATTCAATTGTACTATCATAATAATACGTCATGTGTGATTTCAATTGCATGAGTAGAATAATTCGTCCCAAATAGACAAATGCGGCTCGTAAATAGCTATAAGCCATAAACTAAGAAGTATGGATACGGTACGGATAGGGGGACACGACACGGATATGTAATACGTTGGTTTTTTAAAAAAAAAGTAATTATGGGTATGGTTTGAATAATGTAATAAAAAATTTAAATAATAAAAATTAATTTATGTTTACTATTGAATGTTAAAAAATATAATAATATTTAATAATAAAGTCTATGTGTAATTTAATATCCTGAAGATAAATTTAAATAATAGAATTATAATTATATTAATAAAAATATAAAATATAATATTTAAGTATATTAGTATATTATATTATTCATCGCTATGTATTGTTCGTATTATAACTAAAATTAACAAATGATATAAATATTGATATATATATGTCTGGCACTCTGTCTCTGTCTAGTATGTCTAAATGCATGTAAAATTTTTTGTGATACTTACTTTTTGGATTTTTTTTTAACATGTCTGTCTGGATATATTTATGAAAAGTTTTGATGCCGCCGTGTTTTATAGAGTATAATATACAATAAACTACCAGTCAGCATTTCAGGATATACTTTGTTTTTTTAATACATGGATATTCTTCTAGCTTCTGTATAAAATTAAAGGCAAAGCCACGATGGGTGTGTCCCACCGCAGTGCATCAATTAAAGAAGGGAAAAAAGGAAAAACTATTCACATCCAATAAATCACATATTAAACTATATATAATTAATATTTATTATAAATTTATTTTGTGATCTGTATATTTATTTCGTGATCCGTATAAATTATTAAAATTATAACTATATCTATTATAATGTGGTGGTTCTTATATTGCCACGTATACTATATTGTTTATTATGTAATTTTTTGGATAAGCATAATAAAATCCAGAAAGGTTTGGAAGCACGTAGTAGTCAATGCTGAGAGTTCACAATACGTCCTAATAGGTGTAGTATAAATGTCTGAAAAATAAAAATAAAATTTTTATGAATACATATATTCATATTCATATATTTTTTTTATTTAAAAATTATTTTTTAAAGAAGTAAAATATTATATAATACTACCAATATATAGTTATAAATAAAATAATATAACACTATATTTAAATATTATACTTTTACTTTTAATGATATTGTTTAAATTTATTGTAACGATATAAATTTATATTATATATATAATTTATATTAAATATTATTAATTTTTAATATTTAAATATTTAATATAAATTATTTTTAATTATTTATACTTTTTTATTGATGTGTACAACTACGTCCTGTGGCTTTGTATGACAATTGTTATATTTTGTAGTTCGTATCGTGTCATATTTTTGTATTTGTTCTTTTAATTTAAAGTCTAACATGCCACTTTTTATGTTTACTGGTCTGTAGCTTTGCTTCAGATTTTAATGGCTACATTTTAAGGCCAAGAAATAAATAGTTTTTACAAGAAGTTTTTTTTTTCCCCCCTGTTTTAAGATAATTAGCTTAAATTGAGAATTATTCTTGTAAGTTTTGTTTAGAAATTTACGAACAAAATCGAATTCACTTTTTATTGACGTCCTAGTTCCGTCATATAAGTACGGAGATATGTACTCTGATGAATGGAGGCAGTTAGACCGGTATGTGACATTAGTAGTTTTTTCCCCAATTTAAAATGGTACTCCTTTGACCAAAAAAAAAAAAAAAAAAGTTACCTCCGCCTTTTTATTAACCCACAGCGGAAGACATTAATATAAGTAATTTAAACTCTACTACATACTTTCTATATATAACAGTTTATTATTTTATATATAATAATTTTTTTATACATCTAAATAACTATATAATACTTTATATATTTTATTATAAATGAATTTAGTTAACTTACAATTAATATCATAAATAATATTATATAAAAAGTTATAATAATAATTTCATCGTATTTTTTTATTATGTTATTCATTTATTTTTATTTGTAAAATTTATCTAATTTTAATTAGAATATGTAAGAGACAAAAATGATCAAAGAATTCGAAAAAACATATGATCTCCATTGCTAAAAAAATTATTTGACACACGATACATAATAAATAGTATGATATGATATAAAATCGTAGTTCACTATTATTTTATATATATTATAGAGATTTTTTTTTTTAGTTCAATAAGACTAGTGTCATATTTACTAAAAAATAATAAATTTAACTACACTTGTATTGGAGTTTAATTAAAATTTATTTTAGTTCAAGCAGTGTAAAGTTCAATGGAAGCCATATAATAAACTTCCATTAAAACAAATATTATTACTTGGGTAATAAAGAGAGACAAGAGGGTTTTCTTTTGAAATCATGATAGGATGATCCAAGAAAAATGACCGATTAGTTAACGCAAACACACTATGAGAGCTTTAACATTGTTTTTGGGAAGGTGGAAAAATATTTAGAGGGAAAGAATCACAAAGGAAGAAAAATGAATAGAATTTTTTTTTTCTTGTTTGAATTAGGAAGGAAAGAAATTGGGTAAAAATTTTTTGTAGGGCCCTTGTATTTTCATTCTCTCCAAAATAGAAAGAAAGCGGAAAGAGATTGTGGAGGTGTTAATAGACAAAATTTGCCCCCAAATATAAGAATTAAAATAAAAAAAAAAAATGCGTAGTTATGGTTATTTTTTTAATTTACATCTTTTGTTGTGGTTTTCTAAATTAATTTTTCTCCATTTTTTTCCTTAATTATCCAAATAAATTAGAGAAAAATTATTTTCCACCACTTTCCTTTCTTACTTTCATTCCTTTTATTTTTATTCTTCTAACTTTCCTTTTTTTCTATCCAAACATAGTATAAATATCGGTTGAACGGAAAAACTTCTTCCAAATTAAAAGCTCAAAGTTTCCTTTTTACCGATTTATATCGCACAAATTACTATGACAGACCCGAGAGAAAAAGAGAATTTTTTTTTTTTAAGTTTTACTACTCTCAACCAAAAAATCACATAAAATATATGATAACATCATAATCATATATTATAATAAAAATAGTCATAATTTTAATAATTTATATAAATTATGAGATAAATATATAAATTAAGATATGAATGTTTTATGAAAATTAGTTGTGTATCGTTGTGTGGTTTATTCGATGAGCAGTTTTTTTCTTTTTTAAAGAGGTGCCAACTGGTGCCGTTCTCCAACGCCTAAAGTGGAAAATCTACCAAGCAAACTACAATGACCTACAACCCCTAAACTTTTTCAAACCCCGTACACCAACCGTCAAGTCAAAATCAAAGAAAAATGATGGAGATTGTTCCCTACCTAAAACAGCCAATGCCAACTACACTAAACCTGATAATAGCCCTCTTAGCTTTAGCTTAGCTCTGCTCGACTCATGTGATCAATCAATGATCATATGGTGATATAGTGTGCAGCCAGACGGCTACAGTTATCTGCAACTCTGCTCCTCATTCACCCAGCTCCCAGAAGCTACAGCGCAAAAGAACAAAAGCCCGTCCGGATCCGCCACTAACAACGGCGCAACGATGAACCCATTGCCTAGTGCTACTACCGAGGTCGATCTTGATTCGCCGCCGCGAACTCACCTTAGCCACCGCCGGAGATCTGTCGTGGACGACGGCGATACCTCGCTCTCCGCGTACGTGGACGACACGTTGGACCGCTGCTCCGACAAGAAGCGCCCATGAGCGCTCTTGAAGCTCGGGCTCCGTAAGCTCTGCGAGTAGCCGTACGGGTCAAGGGGCACCGGGAACGAAAGCTTCTTCTTCGCAGCCAAGCCAGAAGTCCCGCTGAAGCTGGTGCGCTCGCGTTCCGGCGTTCCGGGCTGCTGTCGCGGCGCGCTCTGCGACCGCAGCCTCGCCTTGGCGGATTCCGTGGCCGCCATGTAGTTCGGCACCGCCGACTGCTGAGTATGATGGTTGTAATGGTTGTGGTGGCGCGCTGTTCCCGGGGCATTGCCGTAGTATGAGTAGTAGACGGAGTTGCGGTGGTCGTCGTGGCCGCCGCAGCGTGGGCTGGCGGAGCGGACCTGGATGGGTCGGGGCTTGGCGGGAGACGGGGTTGCGGGAGAACGGTGTAACGGGGACTGCGGGGGCTGCGGGTGTAGTTGTTGACGTCGGTTGGTTGCCGGAGTTGAGTACGGCCGCCCTGTGTCGATCTCCAAAGTCTTAATGGGATCCCTATGATCAGTGGACGCTCTAGCTCTGCTGCTGTAATCCCACGTGCACGACGTTCGAGACGCCATCCATCTCTCCAGCCACCGTGGCGGCTGCTGCTCGCGGCCCCCAGAACACTCTCCTTCCCCTTCTTGCCCTTCTAGAGGAGACGGGTTCCTATCTGATCTCCCAAGCTGTCCAAACCGTTGATACATAACATTTTTGGGCAGAAAAAAGAAAAAAGGAAAACATAATATATCATAATATATTTTATTACTTGTTGAGAAAAAGCACAGGAAAGAGCTCTCTCCCGTTTGAGAACAGCTTCTTTCCTGCTCTGCAGCATGGCTTGGATCTCCTCGATAGTGCGCGGTCGATTATCCCATTCATCAGCGAGGCTGCTTCCTTCTCTCGACTGGAAGTGGGTTGTATAACAAGGAGATTATAATTTGATGAAAAACCGAGGATAAATGTAAGATTAATCAGAAGAAGAGTTAGTTTACCATGGTCCTCAGGTCAGCAGAGGCGGCGTCACGGATATGGCGAGAATCACAGAAGGAGGTGTCGCAGCTGAAGGAGTTGTTGCTGGTTTCGCTGCAGCCAGTTGGCGCGGCTGCGGCGGGGAGGTTGAGCCGCTGGTTGCGTACTCGCGCTTGCACCCGAACCAGAGCTTGCATGCACCGCAGCGTCATGTTGGCCTGTTTCCTCACGTTGTGCCCTCGCACCAGCGCCTGTAGCTTAACCAACCCTCGCAGAGCCCTCAGCGCTCTCCTCGCCTTCACCCAATAGATAAACCACCATCAAACCACTATCCACTAAAAATGCATTCATAGGAGATCACGATAGGATACATTTGCGTACCAAGTAACCCCTGAAAGAGGTTTGGATGACGACGGCGGCGTAGTGTTCCCGCGCGAAGCTAGAAGAAGTTGAATGAGGCGGCGCTGGGCGGGTGAGGCGCACGACCTCAGCGGCAGCATGAGCTGTCGCCACCGCTGCTTCCGCCGTCGCTGCGGTGGCCATCGCCAAGGCGATCGCGTGCCTTTGCTCCGGCGTCACTGTAGGTGGGACCGCCACCGCCGGGGTATTTGCTCGAGCCGGCTCTTGCCGTTGCTGCTGCGGTGGCGTCTGTCCTGCCGAGGACTTGCGGAAGAGCCATCTCTTCTTCTCCCTCTTCTGCTACAGAGAACAAAATACTAACACACAAAGCATACAACAATGAGATATTTAGAGATAGTAAGAGATAGTGACCTTATCTTCGTCGTCCTTGGAGGGAGATCGGAAGGCGCGCTTAACGGCCGTCAACCAGGAGCTTGCAGCCTTCTTTCCCATGACTTGCGCTGCATTTACACCGTTACACCACCGAAGCCCAAAAGTTGATCAGGAGGAAGAAGAGCGAGCTGGCGAAGCAGAGGCATGTTATCTGCACCCTTTTGCTTTATAACAAAGTGTTAGAAATGACGCAGTGTACGAGATGAAATTCCAATACTGCACCTCTACACCTCTACAGCACAGTAGAGAAAAGCACCGAGATAATGGACTCATTAAAGTGACGCAGAGTAAACCAGACTGGCGAAGGAGATAATTAGAAGGTGGTCCATAGTAGGTTAGTAGGTGGATTAAGTTGGGATATGAATGTGGTTAATATTCATGGAGGTTGCAAGGTCTGTGAATGGGGAACATAATATATACTCTCAAAAGTAAAGCACAGAGATATGATTACAAGGGAGTAAAGAGAGTGAGAGGATCTCGAGAGAGAGAGAGAGAGAGAGAGAGAGAGAGAGACACGTTGGAGGGAGAGCCCTCGTGCTCTACTATACAGCTTTGAGTTGGATGCACGTGCCCAGCTCAGTATGGCGTGGATTTTTATTTTGGGGCGTTTGAACTGTGGAGATGGAATAGATTCCATCTCTTTATACGTTCCTAAGTACTTACTTAATGTTCATCTTATATAATATCAAAAGTTCGGGGTTATAACTTTGTCGTTTGCGGTATATTGTTGCGCGGTTATAAGAGATTGTGTTGATCTAATATATATTTAACCATTAACTCTTTGTTTAAATGTTTTTTTAAGGAATGAAAGAAAGTGAGTGAATGAAAATATGTTAGAATGAAAAATAACCGGATGATACCTTATAATTTCAATGTGCTTAATGTTCATTGTAAATTATTAATATCAATTTGTATACAAGCTGACTCCATCCCTTTTGAATCTTATCGATTTGGGAGAAACCATAAAATGTGGACCTATAAAAATAGGAATTTTAAACCCACCAAATTTCATTTCTACATCATTTTCCACCTTTTACAAATAGAAATGTTTTTTCAATTTTTCTTAATTTTTCCCCCTTCTATTCTTTTATCTTCCATTCTCTCTCCCCAAATAAGATGTAAGGCTCCAAAAGTTTGATGCTATTGGTTGGTTTTTATATGGAATGACACTATAAAAGTAAGGGCTGATTAACATTATTCCAAAAATATATAAGAATACTTTTGCCTAAAATACATTATCTTTAATACCTTATTTGGGAAGACAAAATTAGAGAGACAATTTTCTCTTCAATTTCACTAGTTAAAAAGAAAAAAAAATTAATTTTCCTCCATTTTCTCCCTTCCAATACTTTTCTCTCTAATTCTGTCTTTCCAAACAATGTGTTAAAGATAATGTATTTCAGGCAAAACTATTCTTATATATTTTTGGTATAATGTTAAGTAACACTTACTTTTATAGTGTCATTCCAAATAAAAATCCACCAATAGCCTCAAACTTTTTGGAGCCTTACGTCATATTTGGGAAGAGAGAATTGGAGATAAAAGTATTGGGGGAGAAAATAAATGGAGAAAATGTAAAAAAAAATTTCTGTTTGTAAAAGATGGAAAATAAGGAAGCAATGAAGTTTGGTTGGTTTGAAATTTCTATGGTCTACATTTTTTTCTTTCCTAAATTGGTGATATTCAAGAGGGAAGAAGTGAATTTGTATATAAATTAGTTAATACTTTTGCCCTTTACAATCGTATTGTAAGAATAAAAAGAAAACTACATATCCGTACTTGTGGGTGTGTTGATCATTTTACATTCTAAATCTTCACTCAATTTTTTTGATTAATTTTTACTTCACAATCTTTTCAATTATTATGCAAACCAAGATTTTCAGTGCCGGACAGCACGTGCCGGAGCCGCCATAGTCCGGCACCGTTCCTCTCTCTCTATTTTTGTTTGTTTTTTTATTTATAGTTTTCGTGTGACCCTTGGTTTTTTTTTTAAATAAATAAAAAATAATATCTTTAAAAATAATTTAAAAAACAATACATACATAAAATATAAAAAATAATAGACAAGATCGACATTTCACGAATTTAAAATTTACTGAAATCCGATACGATAATCCTTATTAGCTACTTTGAATATACAATTGAAGTCTTTATATTTTTATTTTATTAATATTTATTATAATTATTTAAATAATTTAAATAAAATAAATTGTACGGATCGGCACGGTCGGCACGTGCCGAGTTTCGGAATTACCGAAACTCGACTTGGTACGACATGCAAAACCTTGATACAAACATAATAATTATTATTCAAACATTCAAATATAAGTGAAAGAATGAAATACCAGTTTTCCTTTTATTTCTACGATACCACTATTCTCTCCTTGTTTGGTATGAGTATAATAGATGGGGGAGGGTAACATTTTACTCCCAAAGAGAGTAACTTGCTATCCAACTCAATAGGTGGATACAAATTACTCATATAATCTCTTTTCTTCCCACTTCCTCCCTCGCCAGTGCTTGCTCCGTGCCGCCGCGACCCCCTCCCCAAACACCAGTCGCCGCCCCCCTCCCCCCAGCCCTTCCCCAACACCCGGCTGCCCTTGGCCGCTACACCCACCTCCTTCACTCCGTCGGCGCTGTCCCCCACCTCCATTGCCGCCGCCTACACCACCTCCCTCACTACGTAAGCCCCGCCCACACCACCCTCCTTCCTTGCTGCCGCCTACACCACCTCCCTCACTTTGTCGGCCGGCCTCCACCTCGCAAGTCTGCACGCCTCGTCTCGCTCTCTCATCTCTTTCGCGTCGTCCGCTCTTTCTCTCGTTGCTCGTGGAGTTGGAGGTTTCGAAGGTCGGCGGCTATGTTAGGGATGAAGTCGACGGCAATGGTGGTGCTCGGCAGGAGCGACATTGACGGGTGGGTTGTTGATCGGGGACGACATCGTTGGGAGGGGAGGTGAGGGGGAGGAGCGAGCCAGTGGTGGTGCTTAATTTTTTTGTCTGTCCAATCTTGCCGAGCTCTGCACCGCCTCGGCTCGCTCTCTCATCTCTTTCGCGCCGCCCACTTTTTCTCTCATCGCTCGTGGAGTTGGAGGTTTCGAAGGTCGGCGGCTACGTTAGGGATGAAGTCGACGGCAATGGTGGTGCTCGGCAGGAACGACATCGACGGCTGGGTTGTTGATCGGGGACGACATCGCTAGGAGGAGAGGTGAGGGGGAGGGGTGAGCCGGTGGTGGTGCTTAATTTTTTTTTTTTCTTTCGTAATGTTATGGGTTGGTGTGTTTACCCCGCACCAAACATAGGTATCATTTACTTGAGTATTGGTTATTCTTATTAGGGTGTGAATGCTTACTTGGCTAAGTATTATCCTTACCCCATTTCCACTAAAGACTATAGGGATTTCCAACCCACCAAATTTCATTCCTACATCATTTTTCTCTTTTTTCAAAAGGAGAAACATTTTAATTTTTCTTATTTCCTCCCTCTCAATGCTTTTATCTTTAATTCTGTTTTCCCAAACAAGGAAAAATATTCTTATATATTTTTTATATAATGTTAATTAGCTCTTACTTTTACAGCCATTTCAAATAAAAATCCACGAATAGTCCCAAACTGTTTGAGCCTTACACCCTATTTGGGGAGAGAGAATTGGAGATGAAAGTATTTGGAGGGAAAAAAATGGAGGAAATTTGAAATTTTTGCGTATTCGTAAAACTTGAAAAATAATGGAGGAATGAATTTAATAGGTTTGAAATTTCTAGGGTCCATATTTTTTCTTTCCTCCCAAATCGTTGAAATTCAAGAGAAAAAGAGTTATATAAATTAACATATTTATTTTACACTCTAAATTTTCACTTAATTTTTTTAATTAATTTTTACTTCACTTTTTTTTTTTCCATTGTTATTCAAACATAAATGAGGGATGAAATATCATTTCTTTATTTTCGATTCTCATCTATTTTTATTTACTCACTTTTTCTTTCCTTCCTAATAAAGTTATCCAAACAAAGCGGTTAAAGATAAAGATATTTCTCACAAAAATACACTTGCATTGTTTTTTTGCTAATAACACTTACATTTTTTTTTTTTTTGAGGAAATACTGAGGTGGAGAACCCACCACAGTCGCTTCATTATATTAGTCAATAAAAAAGCAAAATACAAAAATTTCGGAGCTAAAACAGTTCTATACAAATTTACAAAAAAAAAAAAAAAGAGATAGTAAAGTACAGAGCTTTGACGACAAAGGCTTCAAGAGGCTTTTATACTTCTTATCTGCAACAAAAGTCCATAGCTTGACTTGATTGATGCATTTCTATTGTAACAATGGAGAAGGTTTCGCGGTGCGTCAAAAATTTTACAATTACACACGCCATATAATCCACCATACTGCAGAAACAAAGCTATCCCATTCAGATCGTAGATGGGTGGATATATAATCATATCTCCACGTTGTCCAAAGATTTAACAAATTATGTGGCAAGTCGGGAAGCTGCAGTTTAGCTCGTAAACTATTCCATATTGGGGACAAAAATGTGCATGATAGAAAAATGTGGTCATTATTTTCATCCATTTTAGGGTGATGAAAAGTTATTATAGTTGTTAAAGTCGGATAATAATATTTTTCTATATTTCGCTTGCCCATTACCTAAGTCTTATGACTTAAATCAATGTAATTTTATTCTGTTAAAACTTTTGTTCTTCCTTTTAATCAAGATGCGATATTGATTTAGAACATCGCTGGTTGAATAAGAGTTGTGAGTCTATATAAATTTGCTCCAGAACTCTGAAATATGTGCTGATACTATGAATTTAACATTTACACCAAGATGTTCTATGTATCACAAAATATATGATGGTTTCCAATCAAAGTGCGGTAAGAACTACAGCAAAAGATTTTTAATATCAGATCAAATTTTATGAAACGAACTAAAAAAGTGAACTTTTTAATCTTCTATGGTCTCCGAATTATAAATTTCTTCTTTGCATTCTTGCAGATGATACAACGGCGTTTTCAGCTTGGATTTCTTTTCTCAATGTTTATTCAATGTTCTCTATCTCTCTCTCATTTGTGGAATATCTCTCTCCTCTCTCCATTTGAGGAATTTGTGAAATTCGTGGGTTGCCGGGAAAAATTGGGATTTTAATGACAAAAGTTTTTGCTGTATAAAATTATTTTAAATTAGTCTATTTGTATGAAACATTCTTCCTCCAGCCCCGCTCTTCAACACCATCCATTAATTCCCAATCAGTTCATCTCTTTGTTATCATTTTTTTTTTTCTTTTTTGGAAAAAAAAATGTTCTCATAAAAACGAAGGTCAGATCTAGCCATCTTCTTTCACGCGCGTAGAAAAAATTGGAAAAAGCAAAACAAAAAAAAAAGAAGAAAAAAAAGGGGAGAATTGTTTGTTGGCAATTGTTCTTCGAAGGATGTGAGCTCCTGGATATATTCCAAAATATTTATTTAAAAATGTTTTATTAAATATTTTTTAAAATTAAATTATAGATCTAGTCAAAATTTATAATTTATATTAAATTTGCTAAAGATATTTTCAAGTAGATATTTTAGGGTTCCAAAATTAACGGATTTAAAATAATTTCTAAAATTCGTTAGGAACCCGCTTTTTTATCTGTTAAATTCAGAGCTCTAAAATACATATTTAAAAATAATTTTTTAAAAAAAATTTAATATTAAAATTATAAATTTCATAAAAATTTATCAATTTTAATGTTAATTTTTTTAAAAAAAATATATTAAAATTATAAATTTCATAAAAGTTATTAATCTTTATATTAACTTGTTTTTTATAAATATTTCTAAATAAATATTTTGGATGTCGATACAAGAGGTGGTAGCATTGAACGGATACAGGGATCTCGATCCTTTTTTGAAGGCCGTCCAGGCAGTGATCGAGGTGGAGGTGATGGTGGTGGTGTTGGGATTCCGTAGATGAGCAGAGGGGGGCGTTGTCGCTTGCGTTAAGAAGAGCCAAGCGGACGGTCAAACAGCCTGATTTCCACTTATCGATGCGTCTTGGCCTACTATCAATTAAAGAGGGCCAGTTACTGCTACAAAGAGCCATGCCCAATCAGATTCCCTTGTTGCTTCTAATCTGATTGGTGGAGTTTTTCTTTGGACATTTCGCTTATATATGCTCCCACATGATCATTAATTATCAAAATTACTTTCTTAATTTGATTGTGTAATTTTATATTTCTTAATTATTATAAAATAACATTTTTAAATATATTTTTTAAAAAAAAATACAATTTTTTTCTATCTCTTTTTTGTTTATAAACGCCAATTTTATTCTCTCTCTCATCACTGACTTTACTTTCATTTTTTTCTTTCTCTCTCTATCCAGCCATCTCTTCCTCTTCTTGTCTTTTTTTTTTTTTCCTTTTCTCTAATTAAGAATATTCATATACCAATCCGTACCGAAAAGCCGGACCGGTCTATAAACGGTCTGATACACAGTCTGGTTACAAGTTATTAACCGATTTTCGGTCCGGTCCGGTCCAAGAATAAAAAATCGGTGGATCGGACCAAGGTCCTGTTAAGAGTCCAATCCAATAAATTTGTAAACTAATAAGTAATTCGTAGCCAAACAGTAAAAAATTTGTGGTCCACATCAATTCGTAGCCCAAGTATTGTATGGAATAGAATTTGCAGTCAAACCGGTCCGTGCCAGTTGGCTCCAACTATTTTGCGTTTCAGTCAAGACCGACCAGTCGATTTTAGTCCGATTTTTAGTCCATAATATTAATACTATTAGGTCTCTGATCCGGTCCGGATCGGTTCAACACTTCTATCTCTCATTCTCTCTCACCTTTCTATGAATTTGACCAAAAAGTACATCCTAATTATGATATTTTAGTATTCTTACTATATGATATTACTTTTTTTTCTCTCATCCGCTCCATTTTTTTTGCTAATCTTTTTCTTTCTCCTTTCTTTAGCAATCTCTCTTCTTTTTTTTTTTTTTTTTTTTTTTTTGTATTTTTTTCTCACCTTCTCTATGTTTTTTCTTTCAGGTTTTTCAGTTTCTATAATATGTTTTCTACGTGAATCCTTGCAGCATGTGAGGTCATTGATATTACTGCATTTGCGTAGGCTTATACTCAAGATTAATGTGCTATACTTTCTATACGCTTGTCGCAAGCGCTCGTGCACATTACAATTCATCCATGGATTTCTATTATTTTTTTTCCCACTTTTCTTGTGTTTTTGTTAATTATTTATGCAACATATTTAAACATCGCACGCAGCGGTTGGCATCATCTGGACATAACGATATGAATTTACAGATATCGGCTCAGTGTGCATGGAAAAAAATTGCTTATATCTGCTGCCTGACTTATTGAATCTTTGACTAATTTTCCAAACACATTGAAGAAGATAGCGGATCCATCCGCTGGATAAAACAAAGTAGCAAAAAATTACAGCTAGGAAAAATATAACTTGAACCTGATGAACCATATGAAACATGACACAACAAATACATTTTATATTACAAATTGAAGGCAAATAATATGTTCCTAGCTTTTCTTATGTGTGTCTATGCATTCTTACGTGTCCGTAGGTATTGTATGTGTTCACATATATTCATATATACTCCTAAATACTTCAATATATTCATATGTGGTTACATATGTTCTTATATATTCCTAGGTGTTCATATGTATTTGTAGATGTTATATCTACTAACACATAGGAGCATATATTAACATCTAGGAACACATATAAACATATACAAACACTTATAAATTGGTAGGAATAAATAGAAATACATAGAAGAATATATGAATACATAGGAACACAAAGAAAATATAAAAATATATAGGAACATCTACGAACACATATAAATATCTAAAAATACATACAAACAAATACGAACATATATATAGACATACCTATGTGCACATATGCACAAATAAAACACCTAAAAATATATATAAATATTTACGAATATTTACTAACATATAAGAACTCCTAAGAATATATACAAACACCAAAAAATACCTACAAAAGTATAGATACGTTTGCATCAATTGACCCCACTGGTTATTCCCGTCCTGGACCACTGTGGCTATAAATTCATCTTCAATTTATTATTTCAAATTTTTCTTCAAAAGTAATTGAGTTCAGTCATCATCTCCTTATGTTGTCCCCGAGCAACAAAGCAATTTCGATGCCGTCTACGACCCCGTCGTCACGTCGTTGGCCGAGTAACACCCTCGTTATGGATCGAATCCAAAACAATCCCCATCACAAACCCCACTAACCAAATTACAAGATCACACAGGTAAGGAGAAGAAAGCACCTAAGGATGGAATAATGATGTTCAGAAGCAAATTGAAGAAACTTCCGAGGAAATTGAAGCTAAAAAGAAATCAGAAGAGAATGTAGGGATCCAAGAAGAAGATGGAGGAAGAGGTGAGGATAGTGTACGAACCGATCTAGACGATAACGAAATTGAGACGGCTAAACAAAATAAGAAGAAGAAGAAGAATGATGTTGCTAACAAAAAAAAAAACAAATAGTAATGTTGGAAATTCTCAAGAGCAAATGGCTGTTACAGTAAATACAAGAGAAGTGGAATAAGAAACTAAAAATTTTATTAAATAAATGGTGGAGAAGGAATTCAAAGAGCTACTGCTTGCTGTATGTAGAAACAACTACAACATAAGCCTATTTATAGATAATGAACTACAAACCCACTAATAGATCATGGGAACTATTCAACAACTAACTTCTCCTAACTACTAGAATAACAAAAAAAAAAAAGTTAAAATAACCAATTCCTTATTACTAGGTAAGAGAGAAATGTTGAAGAAGACTTGATCAGATCTGAAATAAGTTTCAGATCTGGGCTTGATTTGCATCCAAGGTTTTAAATGTCATTTTGTATCTAATTTCGGTAAATTCTAAATTCGAAACGTGCCCGCCGTACCAAACCGATAATAAAATATTATTTTTATATTATATTTTAAAAATGATTTAAAAAAATTAATTTAAAAAAAATTAAGTAGTCATGCATTTTTGCGCGCGACCACTTAAGTCGTTCCACCGGCGCAACCGGCACGAAAAAAAAATAAGACGTCGCGCCCACCGGCGTGACCGGCAAAAGTCGGTCGCGCCGGTGAACGTGACTGAAAGCGAAGAAGATGAACTACTTCCAAAATAAAAAAGAAGAAGAATAAAAAAAAAAGCTGAGCCGGCCACCGTTCCGGTGCCGGCTCCAGCTGGCTCCGAGACGTTCTGGACGGCATATTGCGTGCCACCTGAAATTTGAAACCTTTGTTTGCATCACAGCCCAATCACAAGTAATATGGAAAGTAACAAAAAAACAAATCGATGATGTTGCTTACATAATGAAAATAGTTAAATAAAGGTTTATTGGTGTTCTATTTGTAATGGAAACTTTAGCATTGTAATTAAATGGTGCAGTTGCATGCCGCCCAAAATTTAAAACCTTTGGTTGCATCACATCCCAATAACAAGTTATATGGAAATAGTAACAAAAAAGCAAATGCGATGATGTTGCTTATATAATGAAAATAGTTAAAGTTTTATTGGTGTTGTATTTGTAATAGAAACTTTAGCATTGTAATTAAATAGTGCAGTTGATTATTAAACATGGATTGAGTTTGTCACGAGTTCATGGCCAAGATTATGATGGATCAAGACTTTAATTTATGAGAGAAACAATTCAACTTACTATGTTTATTGCTTTGCTTACCAACTAGTGGCACTTTTAGATGTTGCAAAATACAAAATTTTAAAAAAATAATATTAGTATTGATGACTTCTTTAGTGAGACTTTTCTGTTACTTAATGTTGCTGGAGCTTTTTTTTTAAATATCGAGACTTGATTCGACAAATATAGGCCAACAAAATCGCACAAGCCATTGAGGAGGATTATACTCAAACAGGATCATGATTGAATCAAGAACTTCGTCTTAAGAGCCGTGGCAAATTTTTGAATCTTATAGGCCATGGCGAGCTTTCTTCAAACTAAAAAGTACAGTTTTTATCCCTTTTTTTTCATTTTAAAGTTAGTATTGATAGTAAATATCATTTTCTGAAATGATACAAATTTGCATAATAGAATATCAGGCCAATTCTTGAATTATTGTCTTTGATATTATGTTGGGAATGATGTTCTTCATATTCTAAAAGATGAAGTTATAATGGACACTTTTAAAATGAAAAGTCTAAATGACACTCAGTAAGAAATTTGGGTATTCTTTATATGAGTAATGATCCCACACAGTCGACTGTATGGTAATACCATACAGTCGACTACGTGGTCCAATTAAATAGAAACACGTGTCATCTCTTAAAAATTGAAAAAGAATATATGACTTGGGTTGGCTTGGCTCGGCTGTCTTGGGCTGGCAGTCTGGCATCGGAAAACGTGTGCTGACTGCCCACTCCGTTTTTTTTCTGCTGACGTCTGCTTACATTCTTGTCTCTTGACTTTTACTAATTTAACCCTGAAAACTAATCTTATTTTCTCCCGAAAATTTCAGTTCATACTTTTAAAAATACTACTCCCATAAAAACCACCAAAAGTCCATCTAAAAGGAATTTAAGAATATTCTTTAAAAATATATTTAACATAAAAATTACAGATTTTGATGATATTTATATATTTTTGTTAAAATACTTCTTGTTAGGACCGGTGCTCGGCTTAAAATGCGACGCCGCAATCTAAGGAGTCGTCTCCTCACATATGAACCGAACACAAGTTCAGCCCCAGCTGGTGTGAGACAATCTGCGCTCGCAGTGTTACCTGCGTGAGCCAGGGCCCAACCAGCCCAGCCCAGAAAGTCTTGCTGGCCCAGCGAACGTGACCTACCCTGCACGAGTCAGTTCTAACCTGCCGACTTGACTCGCAAGCCTCCGCCGCACAGGCTCGACCCGCCAAGGCGCACGCGCTGGCGACTCAACAATTTCCCCCCCAGTCACTGCGCCGGTGGCTCGCACGCAAAAACCCGCTCTGATACCAAATGTTAGGACCGGTGCTCGGCTTAAAATGCGACGCCGCAATCTAAGGAGTCGTCTCCTCACATATGAACCGAACACAAGTTCAGCCCCAGCTGGTGTGGGACAATCTGCGCTCGCAGTGTTACCTGCGTGAGCCAGGACCAACCAGCCCAGCCCAGAAAGTCTTGCTGGCCCAGCGAACGTGACCTACCCTGCACGAGTCAGTTCTAACCTGCCGACTTGGCTCGCAAGCCTCCGCCGCACAGGCTCGACCCGCCAGGCGCACGCGCTGGCACTCAACACTTCTAAATAATTTTTTTATTCATCTTCAAAGAATAATAGGGTCAAAAATAAAGTACTCTATTTTAGATCTGTCTAACTTTGGAGTACAAAATATTTATTAAGAAATATTTTTAGATATCGTCGCATTTGCTTGGATATTGTCGCATGTGCCTGATCTATATGTATCCGAGTTTTGAGTTTGGTACTTGATCTTAGTCATTTATAGAAATAAGTTGAAGCAGATAGATGCAAAAAGAACATTCAGGAGTCCTTTTTCTCATGTTAAACGGGATTAAGATGTTTGACAAAATGAATAAGTAAGCACATCAATTCTCAAATGCAAACAAATTTTAACAGAATGCACTATAGTTTGGAAATATTCCAATCAAAATAACATAACAACCTTGGATGCGAGTAACATTTGAACTGAAACAGGATAGTAACCTTTACATGATAGCCAAAATACAAAAGAAATAGTTTTTTGTTTCAAAATAATGATAAGTTCTCGTTTCTATCTAATAGTCAGACCTTTTTTCCCAAAAATTATCATAATTGGAACTACTTTTTTCCCAGAACACTTGCCATGCTTCGAATTTCACCTGCAGTTCAAAACAGAAGATGATCAACTTATATCATGTAATATTAAATGTTATATATACTCGAAACATATACACACCTTTTTCCGACTATTCGCTTGTAGAACTCTTTCGCTTCCTTTGATTTTTCTCCCAAAATGACTTTTTCCTTCCAGATCCTCCCTTGCATTTCGCCATTGGCGGATCATGAATTGTTATTTGATGGGAAAAACATCCTTCTCGTTCGACTTCAAAGATATCGTCTGGTAGGCATTGAGTAGCTTGATTCTTGATAAAACTTTCGACCTCTTGTCTTGCCTTTCTTAACCAATGTAATGCGATTTTATACGCCCCTATATATGGATGAAGAACCTTTACTTGCCACCTCCATGGCTTCGTGTGAAAGCTCACTATATCGTAGTGTTAAGTGCTGTTGACAACCATCTTGTATTTTTTCAACCCTTTCATCAGGTATTACATTACATTTTGCTTCTTTTGTCCAACGCCTCGATAGATATGTTTTTGGAAATGCATCAATATTAGCAATGACGAAAACTTTGAGAATGTGCCTACATAAAATTCCAGCCGATTCAAACTTCTTGCAGCTACATGTCACGGCAAAATCGGGATAATTAATCTGGACCATTTGTGTTTTACCTTCGTTTTCCATCATCCAACACCTATAGGTAACTATATTTTCTCCATCCTCAACTTTTATGCATCTATAACGAAGGGCACTAACCAACTCCTCCTGAAACTTCCGAAAAATGGCTGGTGTATATAATGTGCTTGCTTCTACTTCAATATGCATATTAACAACCAGAGGTGGTTGCACATTATTCATATAAAAATAAGCTTCAGTTTCTTTTTCTCGACGACTAACTAATGCCTTATCAACCCCATTAACAAAATCCAGCAGTAAGATGTTTCTATTTAGAAATCCTTTAAAAAACTTATTGATACTTTCGCTTCTTTGAGTTGTAGACATATCAGCACAGAAATATCCTTGTGAATAAATAGGATTCCATTTAGACCTTTTGTCATACATAATAGTCATCCATTTGTTTTCTTGCAGCTCATACTCGGTAAGTAACTTATTCCAACCATGTTGAAAGTCTTCAATAGATTCATAGCCTCTCACGCAATAGGAGAAATCTTTGCCGAAGTTAGAACCTCTTCGAAATAAATGACCCAAATGCTTCTTGGCATTCTGGAATATATGCCATATACAAAAGCGATGTATTGTGTTAGGTAAGGTGTGCCGAATTGCATTTGTAATGGCTGAATCTTGGTCGGTAAAAATTACCTTTGGATGACGCCCTTCCATTGCTTGCATCCACTTAGTGAGTACCCATTCAAAAGATTGTTCTTTTTCATCTAAAATTAAAGCACACCCAAATAATATAGTTTGGAGATGGTGATTAACACCAACGATGGGAACAAATGGCATTCCATATTTATTAGTTCCATAAGTAGGATCAAAGCAAACAACATCACCAAAGCAGCTATAGTCCATTCTTGATCTAGCATCACACCAGAAAATACTTGTTATTCTCTCCTCATTATCCAAATGAAATGCAGAAAAAAAGTGAGGATTTGCTAATTTCATCTCATCCAAGTAATTCAATAAGCTTTGTGAGTCTCCTAGAGCAAACTCCTTTTTACGTGTATTACGAATATGATTTCTTGCATCCCGTTCAATAAATCCAACATGTTGATTACCATGAGATTCTGTAGAAAAGTAATTCATCATAAGATTTGTACGAATACCTGAAACTCTCATTCGATCGATCATACCCCCGTGGCTTTCATCTATATTTCTTTGTGATGTTAAAAGATGACGCTTCTTCGGACTAGCTAAAATATGATTATGCATATCTTCAAATAATGAGACTGCCCAAAATCCATCAGCATTTTTGTTCACAAAAAGTCTAGACTGACAACCACAACGCGTTTCACCACGAAGCCGTTGCTTATTTTCATTATGTTTATATTTTTCCTTCCGAAATCCTTCTTTGGAACAGAAAAATTGACGACCAATGATGCTACCATCTAACTGAGACTTACGACCTCCTCCCTTTCTTACACTAAAGCCTTTCTGGTATGCATATTTGTTATAAAAATCGAATGCCGCATCCATAGAGTCAAAAGCCATACCTAGGTAAGGTTTCAAAGTATCTGCATCATCAATGTCGTCGTCCAGAACCTCCAACATATTTTCTTGCCTAACTCATTTTCTTGAGGTTGATCTTTGTCTTGCTCTTGAGCTTCTACTTCTTCAAAATCTGCTTCGTTGTTGACTGCTTCTACTTCAAATTCGTTGGCATCATACAAAGAATTATCTTCTTCATATCCTAAATTCAACATTTTACTCCAGCATTTCTGTATAGAATGTAATCAAGAGGAAAGGAGAAAATTAATTTTGAAGGTTAAAAAAGAGAAAAGTTAGAAAAAGTTGAAGAGGAGCAGCAGAGCATTGGGAAAAGATGATGATGTGCACGGTTATTAATGCAAACACAAAAGAACCGACCCAAGCCAAGCCATATCTTTTCTCTTGTAATGAGCGAAAAGAGATACCACGTGTCTTTATTTAATTGGGCCACGTAGTCGACTGTATGGTAATACCATACAGTCGACTGTGTGGGATCATTACTCTCTTTATATATATATATATATATATATATATATATATATATATATATATATATATAAATAACAATTACAACAATGCATAAATCATACATGCGGTCTACTGACGGTGATTAGGTTTAGAAAAATGTCGGAATAATTTTTGAGAGATTGTAAAAAAAAGTCACTAATTAGACCAACTATGAGAAATCAATTATTTCTTTGGAGTCTTTTTCTACTGACGGTGACATGAAAGCAAAAGCTATTACGTCAGTAAAATAAATGACTAAAATGACTTTTTAAAATAAGAAGATGGGTTTGTAATAAATTTAACAGACAATTACACTTTAGTTCTTCCATATTGTTTCACCACTTAAGTTCTATAAAAAAATTTGCACTTTAGTTTTTTGATATTTTTTAATATATTTATAACATCTTTTAATGCTTTTTTGACACCTCGAACGCACATCCGACATCTTGTAACTTAGCACATTTTAATAAATTTTTGATATCCATGTGTTAATTTTTGACATCCTTATATTAAAAAATAATATCTTGACACTATTTTAGTAATTTTTAATATTTTCTTGATTACTTTTGACATTCTTTACACAAAATCTAAACATAATTTTTTTATAAGTGGATTACATTATAAAATAATTCTTATCGTAAATTGCAAGTCTAGTTTCTAAAATTAAAAGCAGAGGCAAGTGCCTACTTATCTCTCAATTCTTTGCCACCCAGCAGCCTCAACATCATCGGGTGTGTTTGGTTTTAGTTTATTAGGTAGCTTGTAGATGGTAAATTATAGGATAATCTAATTTTAAGTTATAAGTTGCGTTTTGTAAGGTAGCTTATTAGGCAGCTTGTAGATGGTAGATTATAAAAAATTAGCTTGTTCCCACACGCTACCTGCCATAGCGTGTGATGACAAGCTGCTGGATGGTAGGCAGCCATTTTACTCAAATACCCTTATTCTTTATACAAATTACAATGTATACCATTATATAATCCAAAACCCTAACGCTGTGACCTAGCACTCGTGCCACCGCGACCTCTCAGACATCCTACCGTAATCTTTCTGCCGTGATCTCGTTGAGTGGTGGTAAATCTTACGTGGTTTGTTTCTATTTATTTTCTATCTTCGATTTTTTATTTTGAATAGATCTTGAAGCCATCGCTAACAAAGTTGCACGGTAGTTTGTCTTTTTCGATTTTCTGTCTTCTTCTTCTGTTGTTTCTCTTTTTTTTTGTTTTTTTTTTTTTTGGTTTGTGAGTGATTTATTGTTGATTTATACTTTAATTACCTCTGATTTTTAGTGAGGAGGGAATTCTTTCATTTTTGGTTCGTGATAGATTATTTGATAGTCCATTTGGTGTAAATATATATTTATCGTCGATTCATCGATTTATTACATATGATGTTTAGGGTACAGTGGAACGTTGATAAAATCATTGACATGCAAAAATGATAAGTATATAAAATTGCTAACTTGTTCTTTTTTTTTTTGTTGAATTTATAAGATGGCAACGATTAGCAATAAAGATGCGAATAAATTGACAAAAATTTATTGGGACATGGAAAAAATTCTACTCTTTATTGATATTTGTATTGAACACAAAGAGGAGCGTGGACGCGGGCAACCTTTTAATTGGTCATCTGTTGAGGCGGAGTTCAAAAAGCGAAGTAATTTAGATTGGGGTAAGCAAACTTTGAAAAATAAGTTTGATTGGATGAAGAGAGATTGGCGTCTTTGGAAACAACTAAAAGGGAATGAAACGGGTTTAGGATGGAACCCTACACTATCTACGCTTGATTGCTCAGATGAATGGTGGAAGAGAAAGATTCAGGTTAGATTATTTTTAAATTAAAAAAGTATTATAATAAGTCACTAGTATATCTAGTTACTGATATAATGACTATTTTCTTTTCAGGAAAATAAAGAGGTTAGAAAATTTCGTACAAAAGGAGTGGAACCTCATCTCGAAGACAAATGGGATCAACTATTTGGAGATACTGTAGCCACTGGTAGTAATGTTATAGCACCCTCAATGAACCAACCATTAAACGTACTTGAGACAATAGAAGTCGATAATGATATTGACATCAATCATCCGGATATGAGTGGATTTGAGTATAACTATGGTATGCCCGAAGAGGAAAACTTTATAGAGGAATTAGAGCAAGAGGCAACAGGTGTGGATGAATCTCAGCGTGGTAGAAAAAGGATGGCAGAGACTAATGCAGAGCCTGGTCGGCCTACTAAAATAAAGCCTAGACGGAGGCAATCAAAAGGTTCTAGTATATACTATGGTATGATGGAGAGATTAGTGAATGCAGTTGAGACCCATAAGAAGACTGACCATAACACATGTACTCCAAGTGCCGTGAACATGCAGGCAACCCCTCAAGTAATACATATTCTGAACAACTTGGAAGGCTTGGATGTAGGTGGCCATTTGTGGTTCTTTGCAACTACTTTACTGGAGGACGCAATTAGGAGGGATTTCTTCTTAAATATGAACAATGATGAATTAAGATTAAAATGGATAAAATATCACTTCGATAAATCTGAAAGTAGTTTTTCTTAAGGGATGTAATTTTACATTTTTTTAGGCAAGTAGTTTATGGTTATGATCTGTAATTTTAGATCTTGTTAGAGGAGTAACTTATATTTGAATATTTTATTTGGATGTTTTGTTAGATAAATAACTTATATTTGGCTATTTTGTTGGATAAGTCATTTATATTTGGTTGTTTTTATTTATGATATCAGAAATCTTTTTGGAATCCTTGGATAATAGATACAGTATTCAGTATGACATGCCCGTACGAGACAGATAATGATTGTGAATTCTGGGATAAAGTTACTTGTGCAATGGGTATAATTTCTATGCATGTTTTTTCACGTATGTACAAAGAACCATGCATGACTTCATTACAAACTGGGAAAGCTGGATGAAGGAAATATTAGATGAAGAAAGTCATCATATTCGATGTGTTAATATATTTAGGATGGAGAAAAGTACATTTACTCAGTTGTGTCGTGACTTACATCTAAAATATGGATTGTCAGCTACCGGAAGAATGTCAATAGTTGAGAAACTTGGTATATTCATATATACTTTAAGTCTGGGTGCCTCAAATAGAGAATGTCAAGAGCGTTTTCAACGTTCTGGTGAAACAATTAGTAGAGTATTCCATGAGGTTCTACAAGCAGTATTCACTCTTGCAAATGACATTATAAAGCCATCGGATCCAGATTTCAGGAGCACTCCACCACAAATATCTAATGATATCAGATATATGCCGTATTTTAAGGTAATATGTTTTTGTAGTGAATTATTTGCTTATAAACTCATGTGCTATCTATTTATACTGAGTTTATTTACTTTTGTTCTTTTAGGATTGTGTTGGATGTATTGATGGTACGCACATAGCAGCATGTGTCCCTGAGGAAGACCAGATGCCATATAGAGGACGAAAAGGGGTGCCAACGCAAAATGTCATGGCTGCATGTGACTTCAATATGTGTTTTACATTTATATCAGCAGGTTGGGAAGGATCAGCACATGATACGCGTGTCTTCGTTCATGCAATTACCACACCAACTATGAAATTTCCGCACCCACCACCAGGTGCTGTATTACTTTTCTTCCTAACTTCATCATTTATCAAGTGATACTTATTCGAATTTTATTGGATTGTAATTAGGCAAATATTACTTGGTGGATAAAGGTTATCCAGACAAACAAGGATATCTTGTACCATATCCGAAGATTAGATACCATCAAGCTGAGTTTTATCGTGATGCTCCAAAAACAGCGAAGGAATGCTTTAATCGGGCACATTCTTCACTTCGAAGTTGTATTGAAAGATCTTTTGGAGTATTAAAAAAAAGATGGAAGATACTTCATGCTATGCCAAAGTACGATGTCAAAGTACAAGCAAAGATTGTGATAGCGGCATGTGCACTGCATAACTACATACGAAAGACTGCCCCAGATGATCCAGCTTTTAGTGTGCTTGATAAATATCCCAATTATGTACCACATGATGATTTAGTGGATACTCAAAATGTCTCTATGACCGGAGAAGATTTCGGCTATAGTAGACAAATGAGTGAAATTCGTAATGATATTGCTACTTCATTGTGGAACGCTAGGCAACATAGTTAGAATTTATGACAAAATTATCATATGTATTTTTTAATAAGTTTGGTAGGTGATGAGGTTCATACTTTATATTATAATTATTGATAATTTGAATGATATCCATCATGTATGTGAGTAAAATAATCTTTGTCTTTTTTTGTCATTTTATAACTATCAGCTACATTAAAAGAAGTTATTATCTCACTATATTTATACAGAATCAGCTGATTAGTAGAACAGACATATATAGATATGTCACTAGGAGTTATCAATATGAGAATGCGAGCTCCCCGCACCATCTAAGCATTAAAGTTACAAAGCTATCTGACAGTGCTGTAGAAACTCAAAGAGGCCTTACACCCAATCTGGACAGTCATCCCTAGACGGACTCAAGGGCTTCTATGAGCTCTTGGTCGTGTATTGGCGACGTCTAGAGTATTTACTTGTTATCGGTCCAAGAACACATTATAGATCAATCAAAAGTTCATACAGCGTATACGAATAGTGCCAGGAGATTCTCTGACGAGGAACATGGATCTGTCGCTGCCTCGTTCCTCCATACGAGCTACCTCACCCAAACCGTCGAAGCAACATCTACCTTCAATACCCATATAATATTCCATCACATAACTACTTGTAGCGACTCTATACAGCAGGAGCTCACAGATGTGACTGCCAGACGCAGACAGTCTTATCTCCCGCATAACCGCACGTATTCCTCGGTCTCCGCCAGAAGCCTGCCATGCTCTTCATGTCCGTCGTAAAATGTACGAGTCTGACATCAGCCTAGAACTTCACACACGGGCCTCCCCAACATCCGCCGCCGCAAGCTCTCCGAGCGATCCTCGATCCATGATCCCCACTACGATAGCTCTCCTGATATGCAACGCCTATAGTCCTGCGTGCCCTGTGGTAGGCTCATCAAAGCATATATTACTCTAGTACAGATGTAACTCGAGGTATTCGTCGGTTATCACTTTAGTGAACATCCTTGCGATGCGACGACCAACATATTGTGCCACTACAGAGGTCCTCTAGGTACAAGTATAGTTGTGACCACAGGCATAGGCGTAGCTCTTGTAAAAGTCGTCGGCACTCTGTGAGGTCTTGTCCGTCTCGAGAGCTACTGTTAGAGCTACTGCAACAGACTAGATCAGTCGAGTCCTCTCAGAGCCATGTTCAAAGGTTCAGCCTCGATGAGATGGCTCTCATATCCTCAAAACAACTTTGGATGGGTGAGCGGAGGAATCTCAGCTCTTAATACAGTTAACCGTCTTCGGCTGCGTTGAGAGACAGTATGATACCAAGCTTCCACGTTTCCATTTTCTGCTTTTTTCCTCTACGTGTGCGTATCACTACCTACACAAACCATATCGAGCTAACAATCATCCGTCCACTTGCGATACGATCGATCTGCTTATTGATATTGTCATAATATATCTATTCGAATTAGACTGTTTGCAAGACATGAATGTTTTAACGTTGTGTTGTTACACACCTAGGCTACATAACTCGTGTAAGATATCACGTCGTGAGGAGATGATCTCATAGTTGTAGTCTCCTGCACGATTTTTGGTATCATGAATTCATTACTGATCTAACGTTTTAAGCGAATTTTATGAGTGCTAGACTACGTTATTACTGCTGCTAGGATAATAACGATGCACTCTGTACTTTCGCCTCGAATTACCTCGACTACATAGTCTTCTTAGACGAAGCGCATAGGTTGTACAACGTGGTGACATTTGCGACCTTGATTACGTGAGAAGTAAATAGCGGATCCTATGCGAGAATTCGCAGTCATATATGTTGTAGCTATAAAGATTGGTACACATATAAAAAGAACATGTACCTTTACATACTCGATTGGAAAGCCATCTTCTCGCTTTACTGTTTTTTTTTGCACATATTCGGACTGTTATATAATGAGTTCTAGACACAGATAAGGTCAATCATTATTTTATATCCCAACATAAGTGTGTGTGCTTTTGAGTCATTGAAACACCTTAGTATTATCATAAAATATTAATTATGCTGTACCAAGTTAAGAGATAATATAGTGAGAAGTATTGAATATAGAATAATATTCACTCCTATCGGATCAGTTGTATAAAGTGTAGGGAGCACGATTAAGGTGGAGAGTATATTAGAACTAGTCACAAGATTAGTCACCATAGCACGCAGAATATTAGCAAGTATCATTAGAGCGTTATGCGTTCTCTTATGGTTATATTTAAGGCCATATCAGTTATAGGACGATATCAGTACAGTTAACTACGTTAAAATATTCAGGTGCCTATCTACCGCTTCAGCTTTGATTCTACTACAGTTAACAGTGAACAGCACAGTAGTATTCTATTTCTAATGATGTCGTCGTGGTAGTTTTGACAAAGTAATTAGTCCAGAATTATCTTGTAATAACCACTACTCTGTAGATACCCCCCAGCCGTGAACGTCCGTGGCGCAAGCAAAAAGGTAATACAACAATCGATTACAAATATAAGCAGGGTAATGGAAGACATTATACTGCAATCGGAAAGAATATAACAGTTATCTCCAATGAACTGCTTCCATTACTCGCGCTATCCTTTACTCGGTCTTAATCTTGTATACGTTGCTAGTTATCCAGTTACCGTATGGAAACCGAAAACGACTGACGTTCTCGACGTCATGGTGGCATATATGGAATTAACTCAATTTAAGCTCTAGCTCAATGAAACGCTCTCCAAAGTTTGTGGATACAGCTCTCGCTGCGCCTGAGAAAAGCGGGTTCTGAATTGAGAATTTCGTCAGCTTGTCTATCAGTGTCTGACTGAACATTGATTTTTCGTTGCCGTACACTTCGTAATGGTACTGCCATCTTCAGATGCTGTATTGTAGGTTTACTACATCTAACATCGTCCACAATTAAATTCTTATGCTTATGGCCTATCTCCTGAATGCATTTGTGCTAGCGTGAGCCATACATCTCCTACAGTCTCTCATGTGCCAGCGTCATCGTTCACGATAGATCGCTGTCTTTCTGATAACTAGTGCGGTGGTCTCGACATAACTGTGACTTTGCAGCTCCCGACCCATGATAGAACTATCTATGAAGATCTGAAGTTCAGAAGTACTCTTTGCCATCGATTTCTCCATTAAGTCAGAATAGTCCTGGTCAGTAGTAATATTCATCAGTGTCAAGTAAGTCTCCTGCATTCTATAGTCAGCTGGATGAAGGTGAGATCCTTAAGGAGTGAACTTACAAACAAACCTTAGACTTGTCTTGGCTAAAGCTAATGGACAACATAGACAATTTGCGATAACTGCGTCTCTCTATCCTGCATCACACGCACTATCAGCAGTTCGCGCACTGGTCGGATCAAGCTTGTTTAGCGCCAACTGTAGGAAACTTGAGTTGATAGGCGTTTCATCGCAATGTTTGTCTTGTTATCACATCCGCATAGTGTTTGTACTCTAAAGCGCAGCTTCAATTTTTGTATATACATAGAACAATACAAATGACCTTAGATACACATCCAACAAAATGAAATTAACGTCCGGAATTTCTCTAAATGAGATTCAAGATCTTCTGTCCCATCAAAGTTCTTCAGTTTGGGAGCTCGAAGTCCTTTGCAACCGAAGATGAGACGCACGCTACGTAACTAGGTGGAGAGAATATGGATTTTGCAAATATCATATAGCAACACAAGATTTAATTACGTGGATTAGCCAATAGGCCTACGTCTACGAACAGTTATAGAGACAATAGCACTAGGTATTTCGCGAGTGCAGAGTGTCTACTCTAGGTCATGCGGCTAATTAGTACTTATAGCCAAGCCCAAAATCGTCGTTTTCATAAGGTAACTGATAACTGAATACAAGAATTAGGGAACAAATCCAGCAAATATCTCCGATGAGACTGCTTCCATAACCGCTTTTTTGATCGTGATCTCCTTATTTGCTCCGATCGGTGTCTCACGTAATGGTTCAGATATTCGGTCTTTGTCAAATACAACATTCAAAAGTTAGTGTAATAGTTAACTGTGTAGAAACAAGCTGAAGGGCAAGCCCAATTTTACGTATTAAATCTCTATAATATATGTAAACCAAAGAGAATCTTTGAATTCATGTCACGTGGAATTCATGTGCTGTCTTATATTCACCACGTGTCGCCATTTATAATAGTCATTAAATTTTTTTCAATCCTCACATATTTTTGCATTAATGTGCAGTAAAACTTTTGAAATATAGGTCTTAAATGTCAAACACATTAGTGGAATAAAATGTTGCATTGGCTGATAAAAAAATTGAAAGGCAAAACTGATGGCTCCATGAGAAGGACTGTCTTACCAGGAGCCATTTACTCCATATGGAAGGCTAGGAACCTTCTTACTTTTAAAGGTTCTCAAATTCCCGTAATAGCTCTCTTAAAAGACATTAAGTCAGAGGCAATCGAGAGAATGTGCAAGTTTTAAAGCTTTAACTGCAGATCATGGTTCCAAAAGTTAATAGTTGATATGAATTCCATCTAAGGAATCACAGATATCTTCTTATATATATCATTTTTCAGTGTACCTACTCATGTGTTATCTGTTTTGATTTCTATGTATATTGCAGGAAGGATGATCTACTTTTGTTTGTGATGAACAACAAACTAAAAAGAGGAAATATAAGCAGAAAAGTGGATACTATGCCAAGTGGTTACTGTTCTCAGCCAAAGTTTCTGTTTAATATTTTCAATCCAAAGTTGTTTTAAAATTGGAAGGGATATGATGATTTGAATAAATGACTGATTAGTATAGTTGGAGTCTTAACAAGTCGAGAGTACTCCCAAACCTTTAAAGCTAGCTATGCTGTTCACTATTTCTAAGATATAGCTGTAATTAGTTCTTGCATCTCAAGTTTCAAAAGAACCAAGTATAGAGCTCTTATATGTTTTATGTTCTGATCCAGGAGGATCTGGCGTTATGAGCTATGGAGTATGGATACTTGTGGGCCTTAGCTAGGTCAAGGCTAAAGCCCAACCTTAGGAATACTTTAGAATTTTCTTGATTTTGCTAAATATCCAAATAGTGAAAATATTCTGGAATATTCTTACTTTTGGTGATATCTAATAAGTGAGAATACTCTAGAATTGACTTTTGTAAATATCAAGGTTGCTTGGCCAATAAGAAAGAATACTCTAGAGTCCAATCCGAGCCATACATTTGGCTCGATCTAGGGCGTCCATTAAGCCCTAAGTTTACTATAAATAGAGGGGCCTTCTCATTTGTAGCCATCAAGAGTTGAGTGTAATCAAAAAGTTCTCTAAACTATTTCCATACTATTCAAGCCTTCCTTTTCCAAGTATAGTCTCTATTACACCAAGCCAAGCTCTTAAAACTCTTTTCCTCCTCTTCCAATCTCTAGATCCAAGAATCGAAATAAGGTCCTACTAGGTCATTTTGAGAGCTAAGTTACTTAGCCAAATATGATTTAGATCAAGTGGTATCAGAGCAAGGTCGGTTTCTCTTGGATCCGTGAAGGTTGTATGGTAAAAGTCATCAAGATGGTGACACTACGCGATGGTAAAGAGGTTCCTGCATCTACGGGAGTCGAGGCTACGGCTAGCACAGATCCGAGTGGTGTTGAAGCTTCACTAGAAGGCCGTATGAGTAGCATGGAGAGACAAATCTCTGAGTTCACGGCAATGTTGAATCAAGTAACCGCCAGAATGCTACCAACCACTCCAACCTGTGAGGAGCCTAGGTCGTCTGAACCAACAAGCCATCCAAATCAAGGTATGACTTACAACTCTTTGGGTGAATCCTCTCATGCTCATCGGAGAACAGGGAAAGAGCCTATGGTAGAAGGGGAATTGCTGTATGAGACCTTCGGCCAAAGTTTATGGGGTTCTTTTAAAGTTGAAGCAAAAGTGGACTTGCCAACTTACGGAGGTGAGTTAGACCCGCTCTCACTAAGCATTCGAATGCTATGGATTGACCAACTTGAGACATACTTTGCTCTTTTATAATTTTAATTGATTTACATAATTATATTGACATATACATACGAAGACTGAAGTAAAGTTGACATCCCATGCATTGATTTGGTGGAACGCGTATACGCGTTTATGAAAAGAGCTCTTGTACTAGGTATAGCCCTCGATGACCCTGATGTTTTCCGCAAGTATGTGAGTGGGCCTCCTGGCATGATGACATAACTTTAAACTCTCTCGTCCACCCGTTTAGGTATAACGTCCTAGATATTGACGATGATTGTTGACGATGATTGTCAAAAAGGCACTTTTCTAGAAAGGACGTTACATCCTAAGAAGTATCAAACGAAGAAGGCTCCCAAGAAAATTCTATCAAAAAAATGTAAAGCAGTACTCCATCTAAGAATGGAAAAGGTGCAAAAGAATCTAACAAAAAATAAGCAGAAAGAGAACTGTACCCATTGTGATCGTGAGGGTCACTCCAATGCGAAGTGTTGGAAGCCACACCCGGAGCTTCGTCCGAAGAACCTTAAGCAACATACTGGGCAACGCAAGGGCAATGCATTAATCATAGCGTCCCAAGAAAAGCAAGGAGGTACCAATCTTGAGGAAGTCCTAGAACCAGACCCGATGGTTGCTTTGATGGTTCGGGGTCTCCAAGTGCAAAGGAAGCTGGAGCCACAAGTATCTCAGACCCAGGAGAATCAAGGAGTCTGAAAAGGAGCAGTCCAATAATGAAGAACGTGAAGCTCTCTTTCACCTCAAAATCCAAATTAAACAGTGCGTGATAGACGCCATTATCGATCCTGGATCGCAAAAGAACCTTATCTCCGAAGGATTGGTGCGAAAGCTTGGATTGGAGACAAAACCTCATCCACATCCCTATTCGATTGGCTGGATCAAGGACAAGATCGAGTTGAAGATCCAAGAACAATGCACCTTTAAGTTTGCAATCACAAGTAAGTACGTTGATGAAATTACTTGTGAAGTCGTTCCACTTGACATATGCCAGGTAATATTTGGAAGTCCCTATGTATGGGATCGAGATGGAGTATTCTACCGACGCCAGCAGAGATATTGTTTTATTAAAAGAGGAGAGAGATTCTACGTCAAAGCTAGTAAGACAGATATTCAAATTACTACAGCTGGACAAGTAAAGAAGTTGGTGAACCTAAGCAATCGGTATGTGATGCTTTTGCTAAGGAAGAAGGAAGAACCAAATTCTAGCGTGGAGGTGCTCTCAAAAGACCTTACTATTGAGCAAAGGGTGGAAGCTAGTAGACTGATGCGACAATTTGCTCGGATATTTGAAGAACCTCGGGGGCTACCTCCGCATCGTTCCATTGAGCATGTCATTCAGCTTATGGATGGTGAGCCTCTTCCTAATCTAAGTCTTTATCGTTACTCACCTTTAGAAAGTGAGGAAATCAAGAAGTAGGTGGCGGAGCTACTTGAGCAAGGAGTAATTCAGCCTAGTTCCTCTCCTTGTGGATCACCGATTGTGATGGTTCCTAAGAAAGATGGAGGATGGCAGATGTGTATCGATTACCGAGCTATTAATCGCATCACAGTAAAGAATCGATACCCCCCTCCCCCGCATTGAAGATTTGATGGACCAACTCCAGTCGGTTGTCTACTTCACAAAACTTGACTTAGAATCGGGCTATCATCAAGTTCGGATTCATGCCGAGGATACATGGAAAACGGCGTTCAAAACCAAGCAAGGCCTATATGAATGGTTGATCTGATTTATGACTAGCGCATTTGCCGGCCCCCCCATTCGGGGCTACTTATGCAATGCTCCAGCAACCTTTATGAGGCTTATGAATGAGGTAATGAGGCCATTTATTGATGATTTCCTTATCGTTTATCTTGATGATATTTTGATATATAGTCGAACATGGTCCGATCATTTGGAGCATTCTTACGAAAGGTGTTTGCGCATTGGATTGATAACGGCCCCAAAACTCAACTTAAAAAATGTGAACTGGGTTAAGGAGCTTCTTTGCTTGTCTATCTGGGATTTATTGCTATAGGAGTTCCATGGTGATAAGCATATAAAGAGGGTTGACCCACAACAACGTCCAGCCATTTCCTTGATTTGGAAGCAACCCACAAATGTGACGGAGTTCGAAGTTTTGTGGGGTGCTTGCCAATATGTGCGAAGTTCATTAAGAAACTTCTCTTATATAGATTGCCCCACTTTCAACCACTTTACTAAAGCAGCGACAAAAATTCTATTTGGATGGACCTCCAAGCAAGAAGAAGCCTTTCAAAATTTGAAGAAAGGCTATTCCACAGAAGCTCCTTGTCCTTACTTTTACCAAACCTTCAAAACCACTTTGGAACTGATGTCGAATACTTCAGCCTACGCTATGGGCCACAGTTCTTTATGCAAGATGGCTTTCAAGGAGCCATAGCCTTACATTCAAGATGCTTCAGGAGCACAACTCAAATATCCAATATATGACAAAGAGTTATATGCTCTTCACAACGCGGCAGTTAAAACACTGGCGGACACTATATCCTTGGAATCCGGACTAATATTACACACTATTCACAGCCCTTGAAAGTTCCTGCAACTCATCAAAACTCAGCAGGCTCGACATTATGAAATGGATGTCCTATTACAACAGTTAAAATCTGCGACAAGTATAAAAAGGGCACCTAGAATAGTTAGCCGACTATGCTTGTCTTCGACCACAACCCAAGCTTGTAGGAGCAGTTCTAATGAAAATTCACCCTATGGTGCACAAAGAATATAAGGAACTCTATCAGGAAGATTCACACTTCCAAAAGGTGCTAAAGGTGGAGCTCTCTCAAGGAAAACTTAGTTCCTGCAAGATGGAGGATGGATTACTATATAAGGATCGACAGCTTTATATACCGGAGGCAGCAGATCGACTACAATGGATTCGAGAAGCACACACTTTCCGAGTTGATGGACATTTTGGAGTAGAGAAAACATTACCGAATTTAGAAAGATATGTCTATTGGCTCAAAATGAGGATGATGTTGGGCGATATATTCGAGGATGTGTCATTTGCAACACCTCAAAACCTTCCAACCGGAAACAAGGACTATATACTCCTCTGCCAGTGTCTAGCCGACCCTGGGAAAGTATATCCATCGACTTCATTGGAGGATTACCTCGTAATAAAAAAGGTAACGACTATCTCTTTGTTGTGGTTGATCGATTTAGCAAGATGATTTGCTTAATCCCATGCAAAAAGACCGTGACGGGAGAGGATGCTGCACGACTCTTCTTTACACATGTTTGGAAGAACTTCGGACTTCCATCATCTATTATCTCCGATCGAGATAATCGTTTTCTTAGTCACTACTGGAGGCCCTTTGTTGCATGATGACACTAAGTTGAGGAGGAGTACAGCATTCCACCCTCAGACAGATGGACAAACAGAAGTTGTCAACCGAACTATTGTACATCTACTACGAGGATATAACTCCAAGAATCCTACTACCTGGGATGAGAGCTTGCCTTACCTTCAGTTCCGCTTCAATAAAGCAAGTCCATGGTTCTACCGGTAAGTCCACCCATTGAGGTATGCTGGGATATTCTACCACAATCCTTTTGAAATGGAGTTCACCATCATGGAGACCGATACTTCAAAAGAAGCCAATGAAGTTGCCAAGGCTCATCGTTTCTTAGAGAATATTCGCAAGGTCTATGAACAAGTGGAGACACAACTCATCAAGTCATAACAGAAATATAAGACTCGACATGATAAACATCGAGTGCCTTGCACACTCAAGAAAGGAGAGCTAGTATGGTTACATGTTGGCAAAGAGAGACTTAAGGGAGAAACACGGAAGATCAAGCCTATCCGTTATGGTCTTCAAAATTCTGAAAAGGTATGGAGATAATGCTTTTCAACTTGACTTACCTCCATATATGCAGATGTATTATGTCATCAACGCCCGCGAGAGAACTTTAACTATATATTCGAGCCTTCACTTCTTGATGAGGATGATGATACCTCAATGGTCTTACCTTCTATGGATGAGCTTGAAATGGCCGAAGAATCACCATTAGCCCAAGACACCATTGTGGAGAAGAAGGTGATTTGTTAAAACTTCTGTCAAGGTGCTCATGAGAGGTTCCGCATTAGGGCAAAAGGACAACTTCAATCCAAGGCCAAGTGGTATACAAAGGAAGAAGCGAAGCTTGCTTTTCCTCATCTACATACATTGCAGGAGCAATCGACACATATAATGGGGGAGTATTGATCCAGGAGGATCTGGCGTTATGAGCTATGGAGTATGGATACTTGTGGGCCTTAGCTAGGTCAAGGCTAAAGCCCAACCTTAGGAATACTTTAGAATTTTCTTGATTTTGCTAAATATCCAAATAATGGAATTATTCTAGAATATTCTTGCTTTTGGTGATATCTAATAAGTGAGAATACTCTAGAATTCCCTTGACTTTTGTAAATATCAAGGTTGCTTGGCCAACAAGAAAGAATACTCTAGAGTCCAATCCGAGCCATACATTTGGCTCGATCTAGGCCGTCCATTAGGCCCTAAGTTCACTATAAATAGAGGGGCGTTCTCATTTGTAGCCATCAAGAGTTGAGTGTAATCAAAAAGTTCTCTAAATTATTTCCATACTATTCAAGCCTTCATTTTCCAAGTATAATCTCTATTACACCAAGCCAAGCTCTTAAAACTCTTTTCCTCCTTACCCATTCCCTAGATCCAAGAACCGAAATAAGGTCCTACTAGGTCGTTTTGAGAGCTAAGTCACTTAGCCAAATACGATTTAGATCATGTTCACTACTCTTACTTGAAAAATGGTTTATTTGAAAAGGACTTTTATATTGCTTGTTAGTTATGGTATAAAGATATAAGTCCCGAGTATTAGATCCTATAAAATCTGATGGACTTCTACCAAAAACGATTTTGGTGACCATGTGGACCTCAGGCTGCATTTAAAAATAAGAAACAGTAATTTTTCTGCATGGGAAAAGAAATTTGATAAGACCCGAGTATTGGATGCTTATAAAATCTGATGGTCGTATCGCCGAAAAGGATTTTGAATTCTATGTGGGTCCGTAAAAGTTTCTGGCAATGTGAATTTTTGGCTTTGTAGTAGCACTTTTAAGTCCTGTCTAGTGGCGTATTGTGGGTAATAGAGCACTTAATTTGGTTTCTTTTAGTTGCTTGTAAATGTTGACATGCTAATAACATGCTGTATGTTAGAAATAAGAGCTCATAGCTATTTATAAAGTTTTTGGGATACTCTTTAATTGTCAGATCTCTCACTTTACTTCTCTGATTGATTCCTAAATCTGATCCGCAAATGATCAAATAATGTTTTTGTTTTTACATGAGGAATGATATTGTTGCTTTTTGGTTATAACATTCTCTCTCAAACAGTAGAACGTTGATGCTTGGTTTTATTGTCTTGTGGATTTGCCCTGGTGTTATCTTCATAACTAACTAGTGTTCTGTTTTGAATTAACCGATGTTTGGATGTCTATAAGTTGGTTATGATGCACTTAGTTTTGTTTTTATAGTATGTACACAGTAGTCGTTGGTTTCCGGCTGTCGGACTCAACAACTGATGGATGTACTTTTAAAGTCCTGTGCTTATAAAAGTTGATTATTTACAAAAAATAAAAGATTAATGAAGAGATAGAGAATGCCAAAAGGCTATGCTGACCAAAATAGGTTAAAGCATTGTATATGAACATTAATTTCGACATATGTACATGAGTTTAATAGGTGAAAAGACAAGAAGTTAAAGAGGCATTGCGGTTAGTGCAGATTAAAGCAAATACATTAAAAGTGGCTCAAAGTTGGTGAAGAGAGCAAATCCCCTTTGCAGATGGGGCACCCATGGTCGTCGCCTGCCGAGGAGGAGAGATGGAAATGGTGGCGGTTATTTAGGTGGCAAAAGTAATGCTGCGTGATGGTACAGCTGCTTGTAGGTCCAGCGGAACAGATCACCGCGATGGTATCACGATTCTTCAAAAATAATCGTGGGAACAATGCCTAATTGTTTCTTAACAATTCGGGTCAATATGAAACGATCCAAACCGATCAAAATTTAATCGGTTGGGGTCGGATTGGAAGCAGATTCAGATCGTATTGGATCTGCAGTTATTTTTGTTCAGGTCGACCATTTGAATTTCAGACGGGTCGTTGATCCGAACACTCACACCAAATCATGATTTTAAATCATGTATTGGAAGATAGACTGATCTGATAAAAAACTTAAATAAAAGAAAATAGAATAAAAAGAGCAACATGATATATGATGATTTGATGCGATTCTCAAGATCGCGTGAGATCTTAAACATGTAAATACAAAAATACAAAGATAGCCTTCGAAATTTGAAAAAATACACTTGCGGAACTTGTGATAAATATGAAATAAATACTTAAAACTTCAATAATCTAAATTAACTAAATACAAATGTTGTTTTGGCCACATAATAAATGATTGATTCTAATTACCTCTTTTATTATGTTGAAATATTAATTGGCAATTACGTACTTATGAATTACCAATTATAACCTTGCACTATATATATATATATATATATATATATATATATATAATATATATATAATATATATATTTATTTATACACTTCTTGCTGTCTCTCTTATGATTCGAGGACAGTCACCGCAGTTTTCTTCCTATTAAAATTTTCACGTAAATTCATGTGTTATGTGATTGTCCTTTTTTATTCGCATCTAAATCTAGATGGTAGCAGAGCAGGATTTGAACCGTTGATCAGAAGTAGTGAATATTAGCGACTGAATCAGTCACAAAAAAAAAAGGTTGAAACCGTAGATCTAGAATTACCACTGTCGCTACACTCATTGCTGCTGCCATTGCTATCGTCGGCTCTTGCATCCACTGACTGCCGACGTCACCTATGCCGAAGATCGATTGTTGCTTGCCGCTGCTCGACGACACCACCTATCAGCCCTTGCTATCGCTGATCGCTGCTGCGTGCCGACGCCGACGAAGATCGATTCATCAGTGATATCGCCTTTGCTTGCGAAGCATCTCTGCCCGCTGCTGGCTCGTGCTCGCCGTTCGCTGCTCGCCGCTCGCCGCTCACCGTTCGCCGCTCGCCGTTCGCCGCTCACCGCTCATCGCTCGTCGTCGTCCGCCCAAGATTGATTTCGTTCGATCGATTTCTTCCTCTGATTTGCAAGAATCAAACCCAATTTCATTTTTGATCATCAAGCCCAAATTCAATTTCTATTTCAGAAAATCAAGCCTGATTTCAGCGAGAATTAAGCCCAATCAGCCCAGCAGTGTAGTCAATTTCAATCAATTTCAGCACTAGTTGTAGTACAAAATCATTGTGCGTTCACCCGACAAGGGGATGCGTGCGAAGATTTCTCTTTTTTCAATATGGAGCATAACACTAACCATGAAACATACCACTATCAGCGCTATTGTTGCAGTTATTGTAAAAGGCATGGTCATATGCAAGATCGTTGTTGGAGATATCATAGCAATACAAATTGGATGTTGAGGAAGATGTTGGAGATAATTTTCCAGAAGAGCCAAGAGGGTCACTCTTCTACTTTATCTACTACCTCAGTTGCAGGTGATTCTTATGCTTTCCTGCCGCACTCTAATACTTAGAATGTTGATTCTGGCACTACAGATCACATGATATCAAAGCAGCATTTCTGTCCGATATCCAACCTTTACACCCACACAAGTCGATTTATGTAGCCAATAGTAATAAAGTATCGATCGAAGGAGTTGGAAAGGTTTCGATATTCTCTGCACAAGAAGAAGTTTTACTTGTTCCATCCTTATATTCAAATCTCCTATCTGTTAGTAGATTCACCAAAATGTTGAATTGCAAAGTTACTTTTTCATCCACAGGAGTTGTTTTTCAAGATACAAACATAGGAAAGATCCTTGGGGAAGGTATAGAAAGAGGTGGTCTTTACATCATTAATCCGTATGAAATCTCCTCAACACTAGCATGACTGAGGAAGCAGAAGCATCTCAATGACATCAGCGGATGGAACACCCTTTAGATAAGATTATCAACCTTTTAAATTTTTCTTGGAATCTAAATTCAAGTACTTGTGATGCATGTCATTTTGCAAAGGCATATAAATTACATTTTTCACATAGTTTGCATGTTACTACTAAACCTTTTGAGTTGGTGCATTCTGATATTTGGAGACCTGTACCTGTTATTTCCAGAGATGGTTTCAGATATTTTATCACACTTATAGATGATTATACACGTAGGACGTACCTTTATCTGTTGAAAAATAAAAGTGATGTGCTATATATTTTTTTTAGAATTTCTACCATTTGGTTGCACTCAACATGATATCAAATTAAAAGTTTTAAGAACTGATAATGGCACGGAATACACCAGTAGAGATTTCTCAAGTTTTCTAAGGTCCCGCGGTATAATTAATCAGACCACTTGTGCTGATACACCACAACAGAATAGAATAGCTGAAAGGAAAAATAGACACTTGCTTGAAGTCGTAAGATCACTGATATTTCATATGCATGTTCCTAAGACTTACTGGTCTAATGTTGTTCTTACTGCATGTTTTCTGATAAATCATCTTCCGTCGACAATTTTGCACAATAAATCTCCTTTTAAAATTATGCTTGGCAGAAAAGTTGACCTGTTTAATTTGAGAATATTTAGATGCATATGCTATATTTATCCTCAGAATTACAGCAAACTTGATTCTCGAGCTGCTAAATGTATTTTTCTTTGCTACAGCCACATACAGAAAGGATATAGATTTTATAATCCTTAAGAAGGAAAGTTATATCTTTTGAGAGACGTTCGCTTCATAGAAGATCAAGCATACTTTGATCAAGTTTAGGGGGAGAGTAATTACGACATGTCAGAACTTGCTCATCCTTTTCCGCTTTTTCTGACATTAGTCCTCCACCACAGGATATTACAGCTTAGGGTTCTTCAGAACAGTTACAGACAGAATCATCTCAGGACATTACAGCTCATGATTCTTCAGAAGAGTTACAGCCAAAATCATCTCAGGCTATGATGCAGTGACTCGCCGAAAGGCCTAACGTGTCCGTGTCCGACTCTTGTCGGACATGGATTCGCAATGGACGCAGCCTAGACGCGTGTCAGGCACGTCTGGGCCGTGTCCACTTAAATAATAGGGCTGGGACACATCCAGACGCGGGCCGGACGCGCCCAGCACTATTAGAGCCTGAACGAGGCAAAAAATGCAAACCCTATTGCATCCATGCAGTTCGCGTCCTTCTCCAGCGAGCCGTAGCAGCTTCATTCTTCTCAATAGTTCACGCCCTCTTCTCAGGCGTTCCTCTTCTCCGACGTCTCTATTCTCCGACTCCAATCCAGACATACTTTCTAATTTCTGTTTGTTTTGGAAATCTAATTCTATAATCATCTATTCTGTAATCTCTGGAACTTTACTGTGATTTCAGTTGATTGGTTGCAACTAGCATATTTTAATCTTCTCATAGTCTTACTTTTCTATTTTGTTTAAATTACTTTGAATTGCATCAAGAGGACGTAGCCTCATTATATGTCATAGCGTTCATGGTTTTATAAGATGAAGATATGCTCATCCAATTCTTCACATCTCTCTATAAAAATCTCTTACAAATGCTAGATTCATACTCTTGAAGGAGTTTCTGCTTGTGGAGGGTAAACTAATTTTCTTGTTTTAAGTCTTGGTTTGGATAATTGTGTATCTTGTCTTATGATCATAGTTTGATCACTTGCTATATGTACTGTTACCTAAAACAAAAGATGATTGTGTTACCAGTTTGGCTATAAGAAGGTGTTGTAACTATCTCTTCTGTTCTAATGCTCTAATGTGTTGCCAGTTTGATCACATGCTCATGTTTGCTCTAATGCTCTCTCAATTATTTCTTATAATTACCATAATCACTTGTGCAACTTTTATAGTAGAATGAATCCAAATATAGGGGGTGATGAACAAGATGCTCGATATGAATACCCTAATAAACCTCTTTGGAAGGTTGTCACTAAAGTTCAGAAAAAAGCCCTGGGAGGTGGGAATTGGGAATTTGAATGTAACTATTGCAAGATTAAGTTCACGGGATCTTATTCTAGAGTCAAAGCACATTTATTGAAAATAGGAGGCACCGGAATTAGAGTGTGTCAAAAGGTGACATCAAGACAAGTTGATAAAATGAAAATGTTGGTGAAAGAAGTTGAAATAAGAATAAAAAATAATATGTCGAAGCCTATTCCTACACCACCTCAACTTCTTCAAGTTCGAGTATTGGTGGAAGTGGGACTTTGACTATCTTGTCTTTGCGTCAAGAGGGCTTTGAGCCAAGAAAAAGAAAGACCCTTGGAAACACCGCCTTGGAGAAAGCTTGGAATAATGAAGCACGTGAAAAATTGAGATCGGAAATAGCAAGGATGTTCTATTCAGGAGCTATCATTTAACCTCTCTAAGAATCCTTATTTTTTGAGCTCTTATACATTAGCCGCTTCCAACACGATTCATGATTTTGTACCTCCTGGCAATAATTTATTGAGGACCACTTTGTTTAAGAAGGAAAGAGAAAATGTAGAAAGATTATTGGAGCCTATCAAAGGCACTTGGAAGGAGAAAGATGTTTCAATAGTATGTGATGGTTGGACCGACGCTCAAAGAATGCCACTTATAAACTTTATAACGGTTACGAAATCTGGACCTATGTTTTTAAAAGTAGTTAATTGCGAGGGAGAAGTGAAAGACAAATTCTATATTGCCAACTTGATTTATCAAAGTTGGCCCTCAAAATGTAGTTCAAGTCATCATCGATAATGCTCCGGTTTGTAAAGCGGCGGGAATGGTTGTGGAAAATCAATTTTCTCATATATGTTGGACTCCGTGTGTTGTTCATACACTCACCTAGCATTGAAGAGTATATGTGTGGCTAGAAATACGGAGGAAAATAGGATTACTTATGAAGAATGCCTTTGTATTACAACAATAATAGACGATGCTTGCACCATCAAAAACTTCATCATGAACCATTCATGAGGCTAGCTATTTTCAATCAATTTGTCAAATTGAAGATGCATGCAATTGCGGATACTCGCTTTGCATCAGCGATAGTTATACCTAGAAGATTTAGAGAGATAAAACGTGGTCTCCAAAATATGGTGATTAGTGAGCAGTGGTCAACGTATAGAGATTATGATGTTGTTAAAGCTCAATTTGTGAAAGAAAAAGTTTTGGATGACTTGTGGTGGGATAAAGTGGAATACATTCTCTCTTTTACAAGTTTTATTTATGAGATGTTGAAAATTGCTAATACAGACGCTCCCACATTACATCTTATTTATGATATATGGGACACCATGATAGAAAATGTGACGGCCGCCATTAACCGTTATGAGAAGAAGAAAGACGACGAAGATTCAACATTTTTTGATCTATCGTTGGACAAAAAGCTACACATCTCTACATTTTTTAGCTCATTCGTTGAATCCAAAGTAAGTTAATTTCATAATCTGGTATTAGAAAGTTGTTTTTTTAAAGTATATGATTTAAATTTAACATACTCGAACTCATATTATGTTTACTTTTGTAGGTACTATAGTAAAGAATGGCTTGAAGGTGCTCCATATCGGGTTGCTCCACATGTGGATAAAGAGATTTCTGATGAAAGAAATAAATGCATAAGAAGATTGTTTTCCAATTCAGAAGAGCGTCGCTCGGTGAATGTAGAGTTTGCAAATTTTCCGGCACATTGAAAGAGTTTGCGATGTAAGATTCTTTAAATGATAGAGGTACAATGGAACCGAAGCATTGGTGGCTTGTGCATGGAGCTTCTGTACCTATACTACAGAGGTTAGCTTTTAAATTACTAGGACAACCAAGCTCATCCTCTTGTTGTGAAAGAAATTGGAGCACGAACTCTTTTATCCACTCGATGAAAAGAAACAAACTTACTCCAGAACTTACAGAAGACATTGTTTTTGTGCACAACAATCTTCGTCTATTATCAAGAAAAAGGCTACATTATAAAGAAGGTGAGAGCCATATGTGTGATGTTGCTGGTGATGCATTCGATTCTTTTGAGGATGTTGGAATTTTGGAAGTTACAGAGCTATCACTTGATGAACCGGCATTTGAGAGGGTCCTTTTTGCAGATGAAGGAGATAGCAATGAAGATTCAATAGTAATTTGATCAATTTGGAAAGATGACATTTTTTTTATACGGTTAAATTAGTATCATGGAGTTTGTTTTGCTTGTATTTTTGGTATCACTTTCACTTATTCTAGTTTCTCTATTTCACCTTTATTTGAGGTTTCTATTGTATTAGTTGTTAATTTTGATATTTTGTCGAGAAATGCATATAAACATTCTATTGATATCATGATGTATTGCATATTGCTCACGAACGAACAATGATACAATTTATTTCATAAAATATTTATTTACAAGCATACAAACTTTATAAACATTTTTGTAAAATTTATACAAATAGAAATAAAAGATACAAAAAATGTCGTGTCCCATCTGTGTCGCGTCCAAGCTTTTCTGAGAGTTGCTGAGTCGCCGTGTCCGCATCCTGTCATGTCTCCATATCGTGTCCGTGTCCGTGCATCATATATCTCAGGACATTACAGCTCAGAATTATTCAGAACAGCTGCAATCTCAGAGTCCTTCAGTGCCATCTTCACCACAGTTGCCTCCTTCGGCTATGCAGGGTCCTTTAGTGCTACCAGATACTCAGGTTCTTGTAGAGTTGCTCCCTGCACAACATCAACCGGCCACGAGATCAGGTCAAGTCATCCAGCGACCAGTTTGGCAGAAAGACTATGAAATGAAAAAGCATGCTCATACAGTAACATACCCTATCCAACATTACATATCTTGTGGTAATGCTTTTAGTAACTATGCTACATTTTTTGCCAAAATAGATAAACCACTGGAACCATACTGTTATGATGAGGCAAGGTGCAATCCAGAATGGATAAAAGCCATGAACTTAGAGCGCTTGACAGAAATCATACTTGGGATATTTGCAAACTACCAAGTCGAAAACGTCCGATTGGATGCAAGTGGGTGTGCAAAATTAAATACAACAGTGATGGATCTATAGAGCGACACAAAGCCAAACTTGTTGCAAAGGGGTTCACTCAAACTTACGGTGTAGATTATGAAGAAATTTTTGCTCCCGTGATTAAGATGAATACATTTCGTTTCCTGTTATCTGTTGCTGTTAATCTTAATTGGCTATTGTTTTAAATGGATGTTAAGAATGCTTTTCTGCATAGAGACTTGGATGAAGAAGTTTATATGAAGCTTCCTCCTGACCACCAACTAGAATCTAGGAATGATTTAGTTAGCAAGCTAAATAAATCAATCTATGGTCTCAAGCAGTCACCCGGAGCTTGGTATAGAAAATTAAGCACTGCTCTTACTAGCTTTCATTTCAAATGCTGTGCATCAGTTTCCTCCATGTTTGTCAGAAAATCAGCAATTGGAACAATTATGGTTTTTGCGTATGTTGATGATATTGTTATTTCTGGTGATTACTCTAAGGGCGTTCTTGAACTAAAGAAACACATGGTGAACAAATTTGATATCAAAGATCTCAGCATTACGAAATACTTTTTAGGTATTGAACTCGCTCACTCTTCCAAAAGTCTATTCTTTTCCAGAAGGAAGTACATACTTGACTCACTATAGGAAAACGAAGAAACTTGTTATCATGCCAGCCAAAACTCCTATAGACTGTAAAGGAAAATATGTTGTTGATGACAAACCATTGGAGGGTATTACTAGATTCCAAAGGTTGGTTGGTTGTCCGATTTATTTAACCATTACTAGATCTCATATATTATATGATGTAAGTTACATTAGCAGATTCATAAGTGCACCGACAGTTGGACACATGGACATGGTGGATCGCATCCTTAGATATCTCTAGGGTTCCCCCGGTAGAGGCATATGAATCATAAAATATGGTCATCTAGACATTACAGGTTATACAGATATTGATTGGGTAGAAGATCTACATGACAGAAAATTCACTACAGGGTTTTGTACTTTTGTTTGGGCAATCTTGTTACTTGAAAAAGTAAGAAACACAATATAGTTGCAAGATCAAGTGCAAAAACTGAATACAGGGCTATGGCATCCACTACAAGTGAGTTAATATGGTTAAAGCCTTGTTGCAAGAAATGGGCATTAATCCTAGCACTCATCTGAAGATGTTTTGCGACAACTAGGAAATACAATATATTGCATTCAATCCAGTCTTTCATGAAATGACGAAACATATTGAAGTTGACTGTTATTTTATCAGAGAGAATGTTCAAGCTAAGGTGATTGAAACTCCATATATTCCAAGTAAATATCAAATTGCAGTCCTTCTTACCAAGGCATTACCAAAACAACAGTTTTATTAAAGGTTTTTGTCCAAGTTGGGTTCAATTGATATTTCGGTTCAACTTGAGGGAGAGTGTTGAAATATTAATTGGCAACTACGTATTTATGAATTGCCGATTATAACCTTGTACTACACATATATAGTGGATGATTCTTGTTGTCTCTCTTATGATTTAGAGGTCAGCCACCGTGGTTTTCTCTCTATTTGAATTTCCACGTAAATTCTTGTGTTATGTGATTGTCCTTTTTTATTCACATCTAAATTCTACACATTAATACATTTAAATATAATTAAGCTGGTTAATAACTTCTCATATTAATACATTAAAACAGACATAAAGATACAATTAAGAGTATATGAAAAACCAAAGGTTATTAAAATTTTTCATTGGATTCATCAATTTTGGACCATATTTGCGGTGTTCGGTCAAAAGAAGGACAACACTTAGCTGTAAATTCTAAGGTAGCAGTAAGTTCTAAGACTCTTCAATGTGTTTGTTGTATCTAATACTTATTTTTGGATAAGTTGAAGAGTTTTTTTTTTCTTTTTTTTTTATTTAAAGAATAAGATGCATCAATGTCATTTTCTTTTCTCAACGTATTTAATGACTTCGGCTGGTGCGTCATAATGATGATAGTGGGATCTCGCAGTCTGCATATAATATTATATAGGTTTTCTTTTGTGTTATAAAATATTTTCGTCATATAATATGCGTCATAGTTCAACATTACAGATTTACTGGAATTAAGTATATGTATATTGCATTGCAAGCTTTTTGCAGAGAAACTTGCAAATCAAGTTTGGAGGAGACAAGCGTCCCCGAACCTTAAAAGGTATTTGCACTATAACAACTCCCTTTGTCTCAGAAAAAAAGGATTTTTTGACATTAGAATTGAAAGAGAATATTAGTCGCACAGTATATACGATTATAAAATCAATTAGTTATTGTATTTTAAAATTCAATTGCAATTACTATCTATAATACTTGATCAATTAGTAATATTTTATTTTTAATTATTTTATCCATTCGTTCAATTTGTTATTTTATGTATAACAGATTTCTGTTTCACCATTGGCCAATGCTGAGATGCTAACGGCTGTTGCAATCTAGGGTTCCTGTTGGGCTTTAGCTTTAGTACAAGAAAACTAACGGGCCGTAAGATTTGCACACCTCAAAACCCAACCCAGTGCTTCCTGACTATTTTTTTATAGAAAAAGGGTTGTTAAATTTGACGTTATTGTTGATGCTTGAGTAACTTAAATTTTGAAAATAGAACCTCAATTATGCAAATGATACTCAATTATGTAAATAATAAAATTGGACTAAGGAAATAGCTTTAATTAGGATATAAAGTATCGTAACAAAAAAACATTTGGTCAAAGATCCAAAGAAAAAAGGACCAAACAGTTAATATGTAAAAATATCTTTGTAAAGTAAATAGCTTTGATTATCTATGGACTAACATTATTCAGAATATTACAAATTCTGTCTGCGTGTTTGCTGTTTTTTCTTTTCTTTCATTTTGTATTATTTTTATACAAGCAGTTTTTCCATGGACTACAAATAATCAGATTACAACTTTCATTAGGATCAGTTTTCGTACTTCAAATAAGACTAATGCATATTTACAAATTTTTCATCGTGTATGATAATATTTGTTAAGGTCCAATCTTACCATTTATAAAATTGAAAATCCATTTTCTAAATTTCTATACCTGCGCTAGTAACTGCAGATCGAAGCACTGTTGTTCTTTTTTTGAAGTTCAGTGGCGTTATAGTTTCAAAACAAATTCCAGAAATATAGTAGCTTACTTGGAGAAAGTTCACAAACATGCTTCTTATGTGCGCCATATTCGTATATTTATACCTAAACTATTATTTATTAAAATTAAAAAAATTAGTAAGACAGCAATTTCAAACTTTATATTGACTTTTGGTAATTGTTGCTTTCTATTTAATAAGAAAAATTAATTACAAAATAGATACATTGTTCAGTTTTAGACTTAACTGTTTACCAAATAAACATAAGTACAGTCAAATGCCAATACCAAGAAAACCTACGGACCTGTTAGTGCTAAATCTGCGTACTTATAGCCTGCAACCGCTAACGTCTTGGGCCGGCCGTATCAGAGATGAATGCCCGCCGTACTGCTATTTTCAGACTGTTGAAATTTGAATTTTCAAAGTATATTATAAAGTTTGTGAAGGCCCAAGTTTATATGAGGCAAACTTATATAGACTATGAAGTAGTCTTATTTAGTCCTATATTAACTAAATAAATAATAAAACTTTTGTTCATATTAGATTTCCAACAATCATAATGAAATAAACAAAATGGACTAGAATATGGTCCACCTATGCGACCTTGAATATTTAATGGTCAACGGGAGTAGCGTTTAGAATTTTTCTCCGAGTGTTCTTCCTGTGAGTGTTCTCCCCGAGCGCAACGGGATTAAATTTTAGTAACTGTATGCGGTTATGAGAAGTTACAACTGCCAAAGGTTTTGGACAGTTATAACTGGTTGGTAAAAGTGTCTTTTCGTACTCTATATAATAGACGAAGTGGTTGCCCGAAAAATATAATAATAAAGTATAATTCCCTTTGTATTTTTAAGAATAGAAAATATCATCTCTAATAGTGTCTGCTGCAGAAGATATTCTTAGAGTTAAATAATTCTATCATATACTGGTGTGTTCAGTAATTCACTGTCGTTAAATGCAAAACGCCGGCGAACAGACTTCATTGTATCTTAGAGGTTATTGACCAAACCCCTATTGCATGATCTGGTGGGGCGAATAAAGCCTTAAGAAAAGTGGTGCTGTAACACGCTTTCGAGCCATTTTCGTGAAGATTTCAGATATTCCCGATAACAGGCCGTTTATGGTAACGGCCCATACAGGGCTGAGCTCTGGTTCGGCTCGAATTTATTGTATTAAAAAAAAAAAAAAAAAAAAAGGGAAATGGGCAAAGCTCCCAAGGGAGCTCTCTTTGTCGTTGAAAAGCAACAGCTAAAAGCCTTCAGGCCTGCTCGGCCAGTACGGTTGGCACAAGCTCAAATTTTAGAACCGACTCATGGGCCGTGGGCTTTTTTTTTTAATCATTAGCTGTCCAGTCTAGCAACTTAGAGTTCATCCATTGGGTACCGTTAATCAATGAACTCTGTTTTTTTACACTATGGAGCAAGAAATTACTCACTATACTATTGATTGTGAATATGTTAGATAAATGAAATATTGATTAGACATATGCACTCTACAGGATGACATTAAGAACCTGATCAGACAATAGGATTCTAAGTTATCACAATTTCATAGATAGAATCTAGAATTAGGTGATCATACAAAAACTTATGTATTTTCTATTAAAGACATGATGAGGGAGAAATGATTACCATAGTTTAGTAATGTCAAAGGCAGATGTACATGTTCTAAGATGTTAAAGAGTAACTAATGAGTTCATAGCCATATAAGAGTTCGAGAAAAGCTATCCAAAATGGTCTTATTTATGTAGATTTTCTTAAAAGTTTACTATCGATCGAGCTGAGTGACATTAAAAAATTAGTATTACCGACACCGTTGTTTAAATGAATTAAGCTTAGATCTGTCTAAGGGGCTATTTAAGATATGATGATAGGAGTTTAATATAGATAATTTTGAATGCAATAATATTTTATCTTGTAGTTATGATCCGACTACAAATAAAGTTTTGCCTCAGTATTACGAATAAGTAACGTGTTAGCACATTGAACAAATGAATTTATAAAAATTATTGGATGTATTGAAGAAAATTAAACAAATGTTTTATTGATATTCAACCAATTTATAGTCTAGATTTCGCTGTAATCTTAAATTTAGATTCAGTGGAGTAGATGTTTTATTGCAAATTTACTATAGAAAAATAAATACACCTGTAAATACAGAAGTTAAAAACTACAAAAATTGAACGGAGGATATATACATTGTATGCGTCATTTTATTGTAGTAGTGCAGGAACTCTTAAGATCAAAGAACCAGTGAAACTACAAATTATTGTTTTAAAAAGAAGCGCATTTAATGTGACTTTTTCGATAAGTGTAAAATGAGTATTTCCAAAACATCGAGATGTGAGAATAATCACTTTCCAACTATTTTATTAAATGCTTGAACTGATGTGGCACACTTTCCAACTATTTTATTAAATGTTTGGGCTGACGTGAACAACGCCACATCAGCCCTGATTTTTTCAGGGTCAAAATGACCCTGAAGAATAGCATCTCTCTCTCTCTCTCTCTCTCTCTCTCTCTATATATATATATTATATATATGTATATATATATATATGTATATATATATATGTATATATCATTGATGATCATTTGATGATCATTTAGTGGAGATTGTTCTTTAGATGATTCAAGGTTGGATTTTGTCTTTGAGGTGCTATTGTTTCTCGTTCTTTCGTTACCTACTTTACCTGTAATTTTGTGCATCTTCTCTTGCTTTTAAAATGATAGGTTGAAATATTTCTTTGCAGAATTCTTAGCGTTTATTTGGCTGCTAATTTTTTTTAAAATATCATGCTCGTGATATGACTATGATATTTTATCCTCTTTAGACCCCACTCAGTGAAGACGTAGTTATTGTTTTAGACGAGTTGAATAGTAAAAAATCAGAATATCATTAAGTTCTATTATGAATTGATTATAACTTATTGCGACCTCACATAATCAAGGCCCAATAGTGAAAGACCAATTCTAAGTTTTTGCTATCCTTCCTAACCAGATTAGTCTAAAAGTCATCAAATTAGAGGGCCTGCCACACTATTTTTTGTGGGAAAGTACAGTGATATCCCATAGGATTTAATACGTGTCTTTCGGTCAGTCCAAAACGTAGATCAACATTACTTGTAAATTCTATCCGTTTCAACGGTCGCATAAAATAAGGCCAATTAAATCATAGTCTTTTTATGATAACTTCCAAAAAAAAAAAAAAAAAAAGAAGAAGAAAAAGATATCTGAATTTTTCAAAAGTTGAGGAATATAATTGCCTATTTGGATGGACTTAGGGAAATATCAAGTGAATTTGGGTCTTACTTTTTACTATTAATTGACTATTACTAACTGAGTAAACGCGAAAAATTATTAATAACTGAGCTAACGCGAAAAAAGTGGCGCAGCAATATTGGTTTGTTATATTTAGTAGATGTGTATTGAAGTTTGTTTAAGAATTAAAGGACATGATTAGCTATTTATAAAGTAGAAAGGCACTAGATAAATTTTGTATAAAATTTGCCCTGTCATAAAGCATAAGTTATAAGTTATTATGCGTCATGTGATAGCACTAGTTAATATTAGCGGCATTTCAGCAATTTCTTGGCTAAAAATCAAAGAATGTGTCCTTTTTTTATTTAAAATTAAAAAGAACCTTCTCATCTTTTTATTTTCAAAATTTTTTTCCTTAAATATAAGTTATTTAAAATTGGCAAACTTATCAAGCTCCCTTTAGACAAAATAAGATTCTTTGAATCGATGATAATTTTGGTAAATTGTGTAAATAAGATGGATAAATAAATTAGGAATATTCCTTTTTTTAAGAAAAAGAAAAAAAATAAAAGGATTTATGATTAGTTAGTTCTTAACGTGGGTCGGCGCTTAATACTGGTGAAGCAGTCTTTAGATACATAAGCATGGACTAAGCAATAGCTAATATTTGTATAGGATCTCAACTATAACCGTCTCAAATATGTGAAATATATCAATGCAACCATAAATTTTTATTGGTAAGCTTAATTAAAAGTTTATCTTGGCGGTGCATTGTTTGACTTCGTGGGCAACGTGGCATACATTAAAATATTATCCAAAAAATAAAATAACAATAATCCTAGATTAAGAGAATCCAAATCCAATCACAAAATCTTGCCGGGTCCATCAGTGATCTCCCATCACATGAAAATTGCCAAGTATGACTTTAATAACTTCTCTCTCGAGGCCCATTGGCTCGAAGCCCATGGCGGTTGGTAGTAACCAACTTGCTGGGCCCACTTGGTAGGCTGGGCCCGCTCATGTTCATATCAAGCTCTTTCTTCTTCTCTTGCTCGTACGTTACCATTATTATTTTTTTATTTTGGGTACTCTCGTCTTATGGTAAATTTATAAAAAAAAAAAAATTGCTATAGACCATGTGATTATAACTCCAATTTTTAGCTCTAAATTGAGGTAGTAATATCACGTAATTCTATCTCGTAATTTAAGTTATATCCCTACGTTCATAGTATTACTTTTCTTACTCCACTAATGAAAATTTAAAATTTACATTTCTAAGAGGTAACACAGACCTTCAGGTCTGTCCAGATCGAAAGATTATGGCTCATCGGTTGGTAGAATATGGATCCGTGCTACCTGTTGATTTATCTCTTACGACGATCGCATAAAAATAAATCGATTACGGGTATAATTTTTCTACGATAATCTCAAAGAAAAAAAAAAAAAAATTTATCAAGATTTGAAATGTGCGTTAGAGAAAAATTTTAGTGTTTTCATCAAAAAAAAATAAAAAAATAAAAAAATAAAAAATTTAGTAGGATTGGTTGGTTCAACATGTACATCAGAGATCGTGAATTTAAATTTTTACTAGACATTTTATTTTTAAAATCTATATCTTGACCATGGCAGAACAATATCAGTGTGTATCTACCACAAATCTAGTAAAAAATAAGAGCTCGTGTGTGAGGAGACGCATTAGAATATTTACGTAATAACCGCTTCTCTCATATCGTCTTAAGTTTTCGGGGATAGTAGATTTGATTTAACAGTATTTTCTGTCCTCACGGGTATTCCTACCGATAATATCTTCAATATCTAAAGTTATATATAAAATATATACACACTATAACTTTAAAATTATGGTTAACATATGTTGGAACATGTTATGGATATGTTTTCAAGAAATTCTATATGGCAAAAGCCACCAAAGAGGACATATGTTTTTTTCAGATACAGCTAGAGAAAGCATTACAAACTAGGAACACGCCAAAAATTTGCTCGATGCAGTGTCCGATACGGAAATGTTATGGACACGGTCGGACATGTGTCAGATAAGCTAGATAAGTGTCCGAGAAATAAACGTAAAAAAATTCTGAAGATGCGTGTCTGACATGCCAAGTAGGAGTATTCGACACGCATGTTCGTATATATATATATATATATATATATTTAAAAAAATCCTAATTTTCTTTTGAGAGAATAAAAATATTATATATTATATAGTAGTTAGTATATAATATAATTATATATTGATACTATATTTTTTTATTTTATTAATATAATTAGATTCTTATTGTTTAAATTTATTTTAAAAAATTTAAAATACTATATTATGCATTAATTTTATTAGTAAATATTATTGTATTTTCAGATATTTAAATACTTAATATGAATTATTTTAATATTATTTATTATAGTGATCAAACCGTATCAGTATTTTATTTTTTTTTGAAAAAATATCGTATTATGTATCTGTATTATATTGTGCCCTATATCCGTGTCTGTCTTGGTGTTTCTAGATGACAAATGTAGATACCATAAAATTAGAATCTATGCTGCATTTGTTATTTACTTTCTACTTAGGTTGCCATATTTAAGGTTTTCTAGGACGGCAAAGACCAAAGCCTATGAATAAAATAGTAAAAAAATAAAAAAAAAGCTAAATAAGGACTGTGTAGTTTCTAGAAAGTCCTTGAAACATGAAAACTAATATATTATCCAAGTTAGTCAAGTGTACTAATAACCAATGAGAGGTGCGATTTATCCCAATTTACCAAACCACTAATTCAAAGATAGTACCAGAGAACAGTTGGACCTAACGATTTAGGACGTGACGAAATGCCATTCATGGGAAATATTTATTTGAAATCAACAGTATCTTTTTTTTTTTTTTAATTATTATTTTGCATCAATCGAAAGCCCAATAACATTACGAGGAGTAAAATAGTAGGGATAATGTCTAGAAAATCTCTTAAATATAATACTATAACAAATCAACCTCCTACTTTCGGATGTTCTATTTCAGCATTTTTTTTTTTTTGACTGACATCAGTACAAAATGAGGGGCTAAAACGGAGGGGGCGCTAATTATTCATAGTTTTGGACTATCAAAGTATTCTTAAGAAAATCCCAACATTATACTATAAGCTAATTAGGTCTAGACTTAGATAATGGACCAATTAAGTTCCTAGTATTTGATAAATATTAACTGGAATCTGTTCCTTGCAATGAGAATGGGGAGGAATATTTCTTCCATTCAATTAAATTATTTGATTTTTTTTGTGCTTGAATTCTAATTATTTCTAACAATTTCAGCAGTCTACTACTTTGTCGAAGAGGTTATCTTTTCAGGTTTTTTTATGGAACAAGAGCTCTAGCATAGCGTTTACAAAAATCTCATCAAATTTGCAAGTACACGAATATGTTTCGAAGATACTTGCTTTATTTCCCAATTGCTACTATAGAGTGGATGTTTAATGGAAATAAGTATTGTTCATTAGGTTTTCGAGATGGGTACAGCTGATGTACATGTGAGATTAAAGAAGATAATGACGCTAATAAGGATGACAAAGAAGGATATCCTTCAGAATTTCTCTCATATAAGTAGTTTAGTACAAATTTTTGTGTTAAGGACATAGTGCGGGTTATATATATATATATATATATATATATATATATAGACGCACCCGCAATATGTATGTAAAAATAACAACAATAACTAAATTGATTGAATCCACAAATTATAGACAACATTTTTTTTTAAAAGAAAAAGACAAAAATGAATTACCACTGACATGGTCAGATCTATAATATAGCCAATGGGGTCAATCGAGCCCTCTAAGTTACCATTGACCAAGAATTCAATAATAAATTGGAGATGACCTTATTAGCACTGCAGCGTAAAGAGGAAGGATAATAGCTTTCGAAGCTGCAAACAACGATTAACAGATGAAGAGCGAGGGAGAGAGATAATTGATGAAGAAAGTGAGAGGAGAGAAAGGTTAAAGAGAGGGAGGAGAGAGAGAGGGAGAGAGGTGAATTGTCGCTGAGAGAAAAAAACATGCCAGTTGGTTAACAAATATCGTAGTAATAAATGAAAAAATTAAAAAAAATTATATTAACTCAAAATATAATATAAATTTATATCATAATATTAATTAGATAATTAGTATAGATACCACTAAATATTTTTCTTGCGCTTTATTATTATTATTATATATGTGTATACACAAACACAAAAACTAGACTTACGTTAGTCCTTTGTAGGTTAGATATTATACTAATTTGTTCCCAGCTACACCTCCTATGAAGTCATGATTATGCTACTAATGATGTCATAATGGATCATTATGTTCCCATTAATAGAGTTCAATTTCTGTTGCTTCTATCTGATATTTCACCAACACTCTATTGCAATGTTTAGAGTAAGGACTATTAATTTTATTTTATTTTTGTTTATTTTTTTTTTCAAAACTAAAAATTGGGGGAGAGAGAGAGAGACCCCTTTGACTGCAGGGTTTAAACCTTATCATGTGAGGTCATCGCGTCCCGTTCAACCAGTTTGTTGCTATTGATGTAAGAAATTATAGTGTTTGCTTGGTGTAGCACAGAAAGGATGGGGTTCAGAGTCTCACATTACTAGTTCAACATTCACCGTCACTGCTTCAGGCTTAATTGTCTTGATGGGCAGTGCGAACAAAGCCTCGCACGAGCTACAAAATCGGTGCTGTGGTTGTGTGCTTAGCCGGTCAAGACTACATTCACCGGTGCCTAGTCTTTCTGAATTTAGCGAAGTCCGGTTGGTGTTGGATAATGATTATTGTATAGCCTAAATGGCTCTTCCAAAATAGCTAATTAATTAGGGTTCCTGATAACTATCAATAAGTGTTGGTCCAGTTAGGTAGTAGGACTAAATGCTAGAAGATAACCACGGTCAGTCTTTCCTGAAAGATAGGTCAGTATTCAAATCAGCTAGCGTAAGTTGGGTGAAACGATCGTACCGTTCAGTTTTCGATAGAAATGTAGAATAGAAACTGAGCTCAAACGGTCACAAACCAAATTGGAAGAGGAGCCATGATAACTTGGATGGGCACTTTACAGTTGTCTAATGCTGTTTGAAACGCACAAGATATTCGTTAATGATGATAATAATAGTGCACTATTAATTTCATAATTATGGCTTTCTATTCATATTCCTAATCATGCATTTCATTGACCTAATTGTTCCTGTTCCTGTGAGGGTTGCGGCAACTTTTGGACCCGTTATTATTGTGGTTGAGGATGCTTTTTATGGTTGTTTTTTTATTTTTTATTTTTTATTTTTTATTTTTTATTTTTAAAACGATGCTTTTTATTGTTGAAAATGAAATTCTAATATATACGCGCCTTACCTCGCAAATCATGGGGCAGGATCTTTTGTACTTCGTTTTTTGTCCGTTTCTTCGATTGGTTGAGTTAGATCATCTGGTATCATATCGGTTTCAAAAGTGCGGTTATTTAATGCACTAAAAGTCAATGCAATTGTCATTAATTAAGATTTAGCAGCAGAAATCCATTCCAAAGATTTTTGTTTTATAACTATGCATCTCCTATTTATAAAAATATTTGATATTCTATTCTTATTTTACATGTTTTTAACATGTATTTGATAGATGTGTCTCGGTATGCGCTTTTGAAATATCACAAACATGACCACAAAAATATACTTATAATCAAAGAGACTAATGTTGTGTGCTTGCAAAATTTGAACTATCATGTTCAAACTCGTAGAGTAAGACTTGATAGTTTGGTAGATTTATCCCGACATATTATAAGAAAAAGAAACAACACGTAATCCCAGAACTGAAAGAAGAACAAATTTCAATTCCTATATATAAGTTTCAATCATCTTTGCAGTTTTGTTTTACTAGCGGAAACAGCATCCGTGATGCGTGGAAAAAAAAGATTTATATATATTTAAAACATCACCCGCGATGTGTGTGAAAAAAAACAAAAAAATTAATTTTTTTTAATTTTTAAAATATATTTAAAATATTTTATTATTTAAAAATAAAATATTTAAAAAAATTAAGATATTATATATATATACAGTTAATTATTATTAATTAAAAAAATATATATTTTAAATATATATTTTTTAAAATAATATATATTTAAAATATATATTATTTTAATTATATATAATATTATATATATTTTAAATAATATATATAATTTTAAAATTATTATAATATTTTTATATTTAGGGGGGGTGGGGGGGGGGGGAGGGGCGTGCACTGTCGCAAACCCCCCCCCCCCCCCCCCGCCCCCCCCCCCCCCCCCCCCCCCCCCCCCCCCCCCCCCCCCCCGCCCCCCCCCCCCCCCCCCCCTCCCCCCCCCCCCCCCCCCCCCCCCCCCCCCCCCCGCCCCCCCCCCCCCCCCCCTCGCCGCTTAAAGATCTATATTTAAATAAAATATATAATATAGTAGATATTCATGCATTTACACTGTTATATACATGTATGTTCACGTATATAGGGATATATTGGTATGTTATTGCTGATCTGGCACAACTAATATATACAAGTGTAGTACTGTCTTAAAATCTTTCTGAAGACTCAGGAATGAGAATAATGTCTTTCGAAATGATCCCCTCTAGAACCATTTTATTTTATTTTTTCGGCAATTTTGGCGAATCGGGCCCCCCCTTAATTGGTTATTCGCGAACAGGGCCCCCCTAATAAATTTTGGCAAAATCGCGTCCCTTTACGCTGAAAAATGACCAAAATATTCTTATTTTAGTTTTTCGAGCATAACTTTTTGTATAATACTCCAAATGAGGTGTACTCGGTCCCAATTGAAATATATTTGCATTATCTTTCAAATGGGACCGATTTCACTGCATTTAGAGTTTTATACGAGAAGTTATGGCAAAAATACCGAATCAGCATCAAGCTGCTACGGTATTTAGACGGCGTTTCGGTATTTTAAATATAACTTTTCGTAGATAGCTCCAAATGAGATGAAACTAGTCTCATTTGAAAGAGGACTCAAAGAGCTTTCCAACAAGAATAAAATCAAAACTAGGACATTCCAGCGAACGCCTGCGAACACTTGCGAACACCCGCGAACACCTCCGAACACCCGCGAACACTTGCGAACGCTTGTCTACATAACTTTTTGTATAGAAGCTCCAAATGAGATAAAAATGATCTCATTTGAAAGAGAACTCAAATAGCTTTCCCAACAAGTAATAAAATTAAATACTAGGACATATCAGCGAACACCAGCGAACAACGCCTGCGAACACCCGCGAACACCTGCGAACACTTGGGAACACTTTCTACATAACTTTTTGTATAGAACTCTAAATGAGATGAAATTAGTCCCATTTATAAGTTTCCTTCTTTGTAATGGTGCTATTTGCACTACATTGGAAGATTATTACTATAAGTTAAATAGAAAAGGTTTTGCACTCGGGCGCGTGTGGCCGCCGCGCGTGTCGGGCTGTTCGCGGCGTGGTTCGTTGCTGTCGCACGTGTGTCGCAGAGCGTTCAGTCCAGAATGTTTCAATAGTATGATTTTATACTGTTTGGAAATACTTTGAGTTATATTCAAATAGACTAGGTTTCATCTCATTTGGACGCTCTTATAAAAGATACAGAACAATACCCTGATATTGCTATCACAGAATACCACGTAGCAGCTCAACATAGCATTCCAAGTAGTTTACATCACACTTCCGACGTACCTCCAGAAGCTGGTGGATACTAGTTCCAATTGGAAAAATAAAGACCGTCACTATATTCAAACAAGACTCAAGTTTCCATTTCATTTGGGAGTTCTCTAGAAAAAGTTGATGTGAAAGCGTTCGTTAAGTGTTCGCGGGTTTCTGGTCGGGTGTTCGCAGGTGTTCGCAGGTGTTCGCAGGCGTTTCGCCGGAATATCCTAGTATTTATTTTTATATTGTTGGACAATATCTTTGAGTTTATATTTCAAAATGGGACTAGTTCATCTCATTTGGAGCTCTCTATAAAATTTTATACAAAACAATACCGAGATGCTGTTCAAATACCTATCAGGCTTAATATAGATTTGGTATTCTTTTTGACATAACTCTTCGTAGTGATCTCCAAAATGCTGCATTACTAGCTACCCATTGAAAGAGGAACTTTACAATATATTTTCAAACAAACTAATTTCATCTCTATTTTGGAGTTCTCTACAATAACGTTATGTAGAAAAGCGGTTCAGTCAAGTGTTCGCGGGTGTCGCGGAGTGTTCCAAGGTTCGCCAGGCGTTCGGCCGGAGATGTCCACGTGGTATCTCCATTTTTATAGCTTATTAGAAAGACTTCTTTGAGTTACCTATTTCGAAATGAAACTAACTCTTCCTATCTCATTTTGAGTCTCTACTAAAACGTCACTGTAGAAAAACGTTCCGCCAAGTGCTTCGCAGGTCGTCTCCAGCCGCTTCTCGCGCGGCAAATGATCGTAGTATGATTCACTTATACCTTGTTCGTAGAAAATATATTTTGAGTTATTTCTCAAAATGGACTAGTTCATCTTCATTTGGAGCTCTCTACTAAAAAATTTATACAAAACAATACCGAGCATGCTGCTCATAATACCGTCGTCAGCCGAGGGTTTAACATAGCAGGTGGTATGTTGACATAAGCTTCCTCGTAGTATCTCCAATGCTGTGATACTAGTCCCATTGGAAAGATAACTTACAATATGCTTCAAACAAAGACTAATGTCAGTCTCATCGGAGTTCTCTACAAAAATTTATGATAGAGAAAAGCCCGTTCGTAAGTTGTTCCGCGGGTGTTCGCGCGGGTGTTCGCAGGTGTTCGACAATTTTTGGAAAGTATGCTATCGCCCAATAAAAAATTAAGACGGTGGCCGGAAAAGTATAAAAAAGCAATACATGAGTACATTCCGCGAACGCCTGACGCGAACACTCCATCTACCTCTGACGCGAACACCCACGAACACCCGCGAACACTTACGAACGCTTTTCTACATAACTTTTTTGTAGAGAACTCCAAATGAGATGAAATTAGTCTCGTTTGAAAGATATGTAAGTTCTCTTTCCAATAGAGCAGTTTCAAAGCCTTTGGAGATACGTACGAGAAGTTATGTCAAAAATACCGAATCTATGTTAAGCTGCTACGGTATTTGACAGCATCTCGGTATTGTTTGTATAACTTTTAGTAGACAGCTTCAAATGTGATTAAACTACTCCCATTTGAAATATAACTCAAAGATCTTTCTAACAAGTATAAAATCAATACTAGGACATTCCGGCGAACGCCTGCGAACACCAGCGAACACCTGCGAACACTTGCGAACGCTTTTCTACATAACGTTTTTTCGAGAACTCCAAATGAGATTAAATTAGTCTTGTTTCAAAGATAGTGAAGTTCTCTTTCTAATAGGACTAGTATCACAGCATTCGGAGACATGTACGAGAAGTTATGTTAAAAATACCGAATCTATGTTAAGCTGCTACGGTATTTGACAGTATCTCGGTATTTTTAGTATAACTTTTAGTAGAGAGATCCAAATGAGATGAAACTGGTCCCATTTGAAAGAGAACTCAAGCAGATTTCTAACAAGAATAAAATGAATACTATGACATGCTGACAAACACCTGCGAATACCCGCGAACACCCGCGAACACCTGCGAACACTTGCGAACGATGTTCTACATAACTTATTGTAGAGAACTCCAAATGAGATTAAATTAGTCTTGTGTGAAAGATATTGAAGTTCACTTTCCAATGGGACCAGTTTCACATCATTTGGAGATGCGTACGAGAAGTTATGTCAAACATACCGAATCAGCATCAAGCAGCTACGGTATTTGACAGCGTTTCGGTATTTTTAGTATAACTTTTCGTATATAGCTCCAAATGAGATGAAACTACTTCTCATGAAAAATATAACTCGAAACTTCCAGCAAATGTAAAATCAATTATTAGTACATTCCGAGCGAACGCCTACGGGACACCTGCGAAAAACCTGCGAACACCCGATGAACACCGGCGCAAACACCCGCGAAACACTTACGGACGGACCTTTCTATATAACTTTTTTCTAGATAACTCCAAGTATGTATGAAGATTAGTTTCTGTTTGATAATATATGAAGTTCTATTTCCAATGTACTAGTATCACAGAATTGGAGATATGTACGACACAGCTGTGATGTTCAACAATACCGACATCTATTGTTAAAGCTACTACGGTATTTGACAGCATCTCGGTATTTTCCTGTATAACTTTCAGTAGAGAGCTCAAATGAGAGTGAAACTAGTCCCATTTAAAATATATACAACTCAAGAACGGCTCAAACAAGTATAAGAATCAATACTAGAACATGTCCGGCGAATGCCTGCGAACTGCACACGCCGCCGCTCGTAGACACCCGCCTAAACACGTTTCCCGCAACGACTTTCTGACATAACCTTTTTGATACGAGAACTCCAAATGAGATGAAAATTAGGTCTCATTCGAAAGATAACTCAAAAGCGTTTCCAAACAACCGATACAAATCCAACACTAGTACCCAACAATTCCCGCGAACGCCTCGGGAACACCCTGCGCATCACCTACACGAGACGTCCCCGGACAACACCCAGCGACACGACTTACGACACGCTCTTTCTACATAACTTTTTCGAGAGAACTCTCAAATCGGAGGTATGACAAGAATTAGTCTTATAATATGAAATCATAATAATAAAGTATTCTCTTATCTATGTACTCGTATTCACTCTTAGATATACGTACGAGAAGTTATGTCAAACATACCGAATCTATGTTAACTGCTACACGGTATTTGTGCACACATCGTCGTATTTTTTGTATACATTTCTAGTTAGAGAGCTCCAAATGAATGAAACTAAGTCCCATTTGAAATATAACTCAAAGAGCTTTCTAAAAATATTAAATCAATACCTAGGACATTTCCGGCGAAACGCCTGCCAACACCGCAAACCCCGCGAACACTTACAACGCTTTTCTACTCTATAAATTTCGCTATAACTAACTCCAACTGAGATGATATGATTAGTATGTTGTGGAAAAGAATTTGGAAGTGTATCTTTCCAAGTGGTATAGTATTACAGCTTGAGTACCGCACGAGAAGTTTAGTCAAAAATATCTGAATCTATATTAAACTGGCTACGGTATTTGACCGCATCTCGGTCATGTTTATATAATTTTTAGTACCGGAGCTCCAAATTGAGATGAAACTAGTACCCATTTGAAAGACTAACTCGAAAGAGCTTTTCTAATCAAGTCATCAAAAATTAATTTACTTAGAACAGCATTTCGGCGAAACGTCCTGCAAACACCTTCGCGCAACACCTTCGCTGAACACACCTCCAGCAACACCTGCGAAACACCCGCGAAACACCGCGCAAAACACCTAACGAACACTTGCGAACGCTTTTGTACATAAATTTTGTAATAACTCAACTGAGATGAAATAGTATGTTTTGAGAATTATATTGAATTTCTCTTTCCAATGGTACTAAGTATTACAACATTTGGCAGATACTACGCACGATGTTATGTCAATAAATACCGAATCTATGTATAAGCTGCTTACGCGGTAACGTTTGACAGCATCTCGGTGATGCGTTTGTTTAAATTTTTAGTAGAGAAGCTCCAAATGAGATGAAATAGTCCCATTTGAAATAACTGCAAAAAGATTCTAACAAGAATATAAAATCATACCTAGGACATTCCGGCAAACGCCTGGCGGAACACGCCGGGCGGAACACCCGCGAACACTTGCAAACGCTTTTCTACATAACCTTTCGTAGAGAACTCCAAATGAGATGAAATTAGTCTTGTTTGAAAGATATTGAAATTCTATTTCCAATGGGACTAGTATCACAGTATTTGGAGATACGTACTAGAAGTTATGTCAACAATACCGAATTTATATTAAACTGCTACGGTATTTGACAGCATCTCGGTATTGTTTGAAAACTGCTTTAGTAGAGAGCTCCAAATGAGATGAAACTAGTCCCATTTGAAAGATAACTCAAAGAGCTTTCTAAAAAGTTAAAAATAAATACTAGGACATTCCGGCGAACGCCTGCGAACACCTGAGAACACCTGCGAAAACCCGCGAACACCCGCGAACACCCGCGAACACCCGTGAACACTTGCGAACGCTTTTGTACATAACCTTTTGTAGGGAACTCCAACTGAAATGAAATTACTCTTGTTTGAAAGATATTGAAGTTCTCTTTCAAATGGTACAAGTATCACAGCATTTGGAGATGCGTACGAGAAGTTATGTCAACAATACAGATATCGTATTGTTAATGCTGCCTACGTATCTTGAAGCACTCGTCGCGTTACTGTTTGTATAGCAAGTTTTAGTAGAGAGCTCCAAATGAGATGAAACTAGTCCCATTTGAAAGATAACTCAAAGAGCTTTCTAACAAGTATAAAATCAACGCTAGGACATTCCGGCGAACGCCTGCGAACACCTGCGAACACCCGCGAACACCCGCGAACACCCTCGAACACTTGCGAACGCTTTTTCTACATAACTTTTTGTAGAGAACTCAAATTAGTCTTGTCTAAAAGATAGTGAAGTTATTTTTCCAATGGGACTAGTATCACAACATTTGGAGATACGTACGAGAAGTTATGTAAAAAATACCCAATCTTTGTTAAGCTGCTACGGTATTTGACAGCATCTCGGTATTATTTATATAACTTTTAGTTAGAGGAGCTGCCAAATAGAGAAACCTATATCTCATTTGAAAGATAACTCAAAGAGAATTTCCAAACAAGTATAAAATAACTACTTAGTACATTCCGGAGCGAACGCCTGCGACACCTGCAACACCCAACGAACACCCGCGAACACCTTCCAACAGCCTGCAAACACTGTTCTATATAACTTTTAGACGTATCTCCAAATGTAGTGAAATAGCCCATTAGAAAGAGGACTCAAATATCTTATTAAAATGACATAATTTAATCTCATTATTGGAGTTCTATTAAAGTTATGTAGAAAGTGTTCCCAAGTATGTGTTCGCAGTTGTTCGCGGCTGTTCGCAGGTAGTTCGCAGGTCGTTCGCAGGTGTTTCGTAAGGTTTCGCTGATATGTCCTATTGTTTAATTTATAGCTCATTTGAAGTTCTATTTGGAGTTATTTTTACAGATGGACTTGGTTTGCATCTCATTGGAGTTACTTACAAAAATTATTTGTAGATCAACAAAAAAAAAAAGCCCATTGCGGCATCCGGCCCCGACACTTGCCTACAAGAAAAAAAAAAAAAAAGCATTATAACACATTCATAATAACGAGATCCCCGACAAAAATCCGAAAGCGTTGCAAGTGTCGTCGCGGGGTTCTCGGGTGCCGCAGGTGTTCGCGGGTGTTCGCAGCGTTCGCCGAATGTCCTTATTTTTGATTTATTACTTGTTGGAAAAGTTATCTACGAAAAGTTATACTAAAAACATACCGAAACGCAGTCAAATACCGTAGAGCTTGATGCTGATTCGATTGTTTTGCCATAAACCTTCTCGTACAAAGCTCTAAATGCGAGTGAAATCTGGTCGCAATTTGAAAGATAATGCAAATATATTTTCAAACGGAACCAGTATTCAACCCTTTGGAGTACTATCCACAAAAAGGTATGCTCGAAAAAAGCTAAGGATAAGGATATTTTGGTCATTTCTTCAGCGTAAAGGGCTGCAGTTTCGGCCCAAAATATAATTGCGGTGGTCGCGCTGTTTCGCCAATAAAAACCCATAAGAGGTAGAGGCCCGATTCGCCAAAATTGCCTATTTTTTTCTATTTTTTATTTAAATATAATAAATACTACTAAATTTTTGCCATGATACCTACTTAGTTATAGTTGACGGCACCAATGCCAAATTGGAATGCTAAAAATCAGAAAAAAATAAAAAAAAATAAAACTAAAAGTCTAATTCACCGCCAAATAAGATTGCACATTTATATCAAGAGGGTCCTCGGGCGTAAATCAGTTCCTTAGCACAAACGCAGGCATAATGACACAACCTCAAGATCCTGTAATGCAACGGGAGATCTCAGACACACAAGTACAAAAATAGCCTTCAAATTCTCAGAAACACTCTGCAGAACTCAGGATAATAAACAAATGCTTAAATTTTCATTAATCAAAATCAACTTCCTTACAAATGTGGGCGAGGATATATTTTTATATGTTGGTAGGTTCTAATAACCTTCTTATCAATATTTCCAAACAAAAATAAAGACGATAATTAAAAGGGGTAAATGAAGAGTGTAGACACCCCATTTTGTCTGGACTATCGTCCCGATTTTATTCGATAAAACTCAATTAAGCTTAAAATATTTATTTACACGATTAATTTATTTTGGCTTAATTTGAGACTATTTGGACGTATATGATTGTTTAAAATTCTAGCGGGGTAGCACACAAATTAGAAATTTTCGCAACAATCGAATATTTATACGTAAGGGGCTATATTTGCCAAATCAGAAAGTACAAGCCCAAGCTTTTGCAAAATCAGTGACGCTGATTTTGCAATTTAGCAAAGATTTGGATTTTTCGCGTAATATCGAAATTAAATTCAACGATGAACCGACGCCGTCGCGGCCGCCCGCTTCGCCTCCCCCGCGGTCGACACTCGTGCTACCCCATGTCTCCGACTCCTCGCCTTCGTAACCGTTGCCCGTGACACCTATAAAGGCCGGCGAGTTCGACGACGAGGGAGGAGGGAGAGACGGGGAGAGAATTCCGACGAACGACGGAGAGAGAGACCCGAGAGAACAAACCAGTGATGGAGAGAAAGAGATAACAAGAGAGATATAGAGAGAGAGAGAGAGAGAGAGAGAGAGAGAGAGAGAGAGAGAGAGAGAGGAAAAAGAACCCCTGCTACTTGCCTCGGTTCGACGACGTCGTCGCTGTCGCATCGCTGCACCGCCATCACCGCCGAATTTAATAAAATCGAAAACATCGGTTAATCAAGATACACATCTAAACTCCCTCAAAACCATTGCATTATAATCTCTACATAGCATAGAGGACGGGACACCGCCGTGGCTTCGCTGGCGACGAGCCACGACGGTGAAATAATAAAAAATATTTTTATCCCGAAATTACA